>AYJT01070719.1:0-22964 GCA_001278415.1 Ocimum tenuiflorum
GCTTTCCCCTCACCTTTTCTGATCTCCAAAAAAGTCTAAAAAAACTAAAAATGCAGATAAAAATGAAGTGAAAACAAAAATAGAATTTATGGCTACCTCAATGGTCTTAATGGGAGGCTTATTCAGCCTTTTCAAATGCTTGTCAACCCGCAGCGACTGCCTCGAGCCAGACAGCCTCCCGGCGCAAGATAGCGAGATCAGGCCACATAAGCACACCCATAACAACGCCATTTTTTCCGGCTGCCTTGACCGGCGGCCGTTGCTACATTGCGCACCGCCCATTATAACTCGAAAAGACCCAACTTTTCTCACACGGGAGGCTTGGGTTTGCCCGGGATTGAGCTTCAGAAAAAAGAAAATGGAAGAAATTCAGCTCCTGCTTATCCTGCGCACTCCCTTCAGCTTTTAGAGTTTGTACTGTTTTTGCTGCACAGAACGACTCCGCCTCCTCCTCTCCACGACTCTCTCACTCACTTCACACTTTCTCTCTCTTTCTCTTCAATGGAGTTCTTCGAAAAATCCAATGCAAGTGCAGAGATGTCTGTGTGTGTGTGTGTGTGTGTTTTATTGATTTTATAGTGTGTGTGGAGTAAATCTTTAATAATTTTTGGCTTTTTCGAGCACGAGGGGCACAAAGGAGACGACTGAAAAAGTTGGGGGAAGTGGAAAGTTTGGCATCCACTCGACTGTCACTGCAATCTTGTCGACTTTCCCGTTTTACCCCTTGCATTTCAAACTGGTAGCCTCTTTGTCTCACATTTGCCCCCTCTTTTCTTCTTATTTACCATGTATGACCTTTCTTGCAATTACCTCAAATTTTAATTTTATTTACTATGTTACCTCGAAAACATGGTTACTGTCGTGGTTGATTTTGTCGTCAACTTGCCTGAAAAACTCAATGAGTTGGATGCGAGAAGAACACAACCGATCGGCTTTGGAAAAGCATTCCAAGGCAAACGTTTTGTTTTTTTATTGATAAGTTGAATTACATGTATCTCTCGTGTCCCTAAACAAGCCTATTTGTACAACTATTTTGAATTCGAGAAAGTCTCCAGTTAGACCGTCTAAATGATTTAGGCGGGTTTTGGTTTAAAATTCAGGAGGAATATGGGGTTGTGTTTAGGATCTAGGACTGGTATGGGTTTGAGTTTGTAAAACTGAACTATTTAAATCCGCTTAAATCGTTTAAGCGGTGTAACGCAAGTTTTTGCCTTTAAATTCTTCTAACTATAATCGATATGAAAACATCCTCGCAGATAAGGAGAGAATTATAATCTATATAATCGAGATATATGTGGAATATTCCTTATGTTAGATCTTTTCCTGAATTCGCAGCGTATCTATACATCTCGAACCACGTCTTTTCGCACATTTTCTATCCTTCGTCAATATTATTGGAGTTCTCCCTTGAGAATGTCTTCAAGTGATGTTGTGCGTCATAATTCGTGGAATGTTGTTGGGCTATAATTTTGGGCTAACTCGAACCCTTTGTTCGGGTCGTTCAAACCTTATTGGACATCTTCGATGAGCCGGGTCCCCAAATGCCTCGGGCTCTTTGTAGCCTGAGAGGTTGGAGGTTGGCAATGTGACTCCGTCATAGAAGGAAAAATGATGGTTACATGTGGATTTTTAGGCCAAAAAGCATATATTGAAACCAATAATATTAATCTTCTCAATGAATAATTATTATTGCTTAGTTTATACAAAGTCAAAATCGAGTTTATTGCTGTGGGATAATAAATGGGTTAAAATTATGTCAACCACGACTTTGGTGTTAGATGTTTGGTGAATTGGCATCAAAGATGTGTTTTTTTAATTGCTAAAAGAAAAGCATGTGTTTTCAAACATAAATAGATGTATAACAAATTTTCTTATTACATTTGACAGTAAAATTTTCAAAATATTACATAGAATTATACAAGTGAAATTATATTAATTAATACGATTAAATCTTTAAATATGGAATAGGTAAAAGGTGAGCTTCACTAAACGGGCCCCCGAGCCCGAGCCCGAGCCCGACAGGCGCCCACTCCGATAACACAGTTACTGCACGCATTGGACCCTACGTCACTGCACCACTGGAATCCGATGCTTTTTTTTCCTTTTGAGTTCGAATTTATTCCACGTGGAATATAGGTAAGTCGAATTAATAATTAATATACCCAAAAATTAAACGGGTGAAATAAATAGAAGATAGGACATGTTAATTTTGTAAGGCAGTTGAAACGTTGGGGATAATTATATATTTTGCTTATTTTGAACCTTCGAAAATATTCAAGATAATTGGTTATGACCCTCATTTTATTGATTTCGATAACAATTTATTGTAGTAATATTTAGGTTTATATCTCATTTTTTGTGGGAAATTCCGAAACAATTATAACTATCACGTTTAGCCTTTCCAAGCTCGAGCTCAATGGAAGAAATTAAACAAACTAGAGTTTTTATATGAATATGTAAAAGTTATTTACATATTATAAGTTAATGTGTAATTAAATAATACGATGAGCGTTTAGTTTTTATTTTTATTTGTTTTTAACTAACTCGACTCATTTGTTCACAATTCGTTATCAAATTTACAAAGTAAAAGATGAAGATGTATTATATTTAAGAAATTCATGGAATAATGTTAGTTTCTATGAAATGTAGATATATATATATATATATATATATATGTATGTATAATTAGTGAACTAGGGCCAAGATGTTGGAATTTCCCAAAGTAATTAAGATTTCCAAATTGACAGAAGATGGTCGAGGAAGGGTTTCGAAGTGAGGGAATAATGTTTGTTGGATGTTTCGTGCTGATTTTTGGATTTAGCTAAAAAATCTCGATATTAATTAAGGAATCTTGTCGTTTTTTAATTATTAAATTATTATTTTTATGGGTGAAACAACGAATTAAAGTGTTTTTAACTATATTCATTGCGTTTTACAATTGGTTCTATTTTGTTTGCAACCATGGGTGAAATAAAAATTCATTAGCATCTCTAAAAGTAGAGTGCATTTCACATGATTGCAAGTTTTCCTCTACATAAACTAAATATGCAAAACTTCAACACTTAAATAAAACAAAACATAAAGGTGGAGGATCTTGGAAATAATTAAGTGAGTTTTGGATTAAAATCCAGGAGGAATATGAATTTGAATTTATGAATCGGGACCGGTATGGATTTGGGTTGGTGGAAATTAATTATTTAGATCCGTCTAAATCCGGTATAACGCAAGTTCTTGCCTAAAAATATATATTTCCTTTAACATAAACAATACATATGTTGGTGATCATATGATAATTTATACGGATTGAATTTTTTATGTCTAAATTCTCTAAATCTTGTCAACTGATCCATCAGGATCGTATTTTGAATTTTTATAATCACAATTCAATAAGAGTAAACATTAAATTGTTATCATCATTTTAATTCGTGTTGTGTTTGAAATTGTCTTCATGGCTGGCAATGGTAGCAATTTAGTTATCCCTTTTGGGTTAAACTTTTTTTTTTTTTTCTTGATCTTCTTCTCCATGATTGATGCCATCCAACAAGAAAAATCATACCATTCTCCCTTTCAACATTAACTTTTCTCCGTGATTATGGTCCTTGAAAATGCAGGCGAATCAATTTATCAAAATCTCACTTTACCAAATTATTTCCAATCAATGATTATAACTTTACTCCATAAAGCCAAAAAAGTTAATACTAATAATAATAATAATAATAAAGAAATTTAAATTTTTGTCATGTTATTTGAAAAGGAACTGAAAATTTTATGATTGAATATATATTAGTAAAATCGATAAAACTAGTGCAAGTGCTAAGCATTAGTGTCACAGAATATTCCAACTTTAAAGATTTTACGAAATTCAACATAATATTTACCTATTAAATATATTAGAGAAATATTTTCATCTTCCACTAAGGAAAAGTAGTGGTGGCTTTATAGTAGTTAAAGATGTTATTCTTAATTTTCTTTTCGTAGAAATAGAAAGCTAACATTTAAATATAGATGGAAAGCAAAAAGGCAGCAAACACATATCATATATGCAATGTCAAAAGCTAACGACTTTATATCACTAACTAACTTATATTTTCTTTAAGGAATAAAGTTATTATGTCTTTTTTAAAACAATAAAGAATTTAAATAAAATTTAACCAAACTTGATAAACGACCCTCTGATTCTAAATTCTAATGACAGACTTTTCTTTTTAAACTTTAATTAAATATTAAACCATTCTTGCCGTAATGTCCCAATATAAATTCGAATCCTAAACCTTTAAAGTCCAGGAAAAGATGTTTACTACCGCGCCCCAGAATGATTTGCCTAAAATATTGATTGGGCCTCTATAGGATATAAATAGTTAGTGAAATCTTGAAATGTGGGGTATGGGCCCTCATTGGGCTATTTCTAAGGAGTTGTCATTCTATATAAATCATTCAATGATGACTTAATCTAATTCAACTGTAATGAACTTAGTGTTATGTTGTTTAAGTTTGATTTATTCATTATTGAATCGAGTTTTGAATTTTATTAGCATATACTTTGCGATTTATGAGTTTAATTGAACATGAATTAATTTTGTAAATTTAAATTATTCAATTAGCTAATAAAGCTAATCAAAGACTTTAATACATATATTACTGATTAAAGTATAGAATATAAGTTTTACAAAATTAATAATCTTTTTATTGTTAAATCAATTTAGTGAACGAATTTGTTCACTCGTCAAATTCAATTAATCTTAAGTTTAATTGATTTAGCTAACGAATTCAAATAAAATTTTATGGTGTCGAGATGCTATTTCCTCACAAATAGTTTTGAATTCACTTATATGGTAAATGGAGCTGAGAAATAAATAACAAATATTATGCTTATATGAAATGCATATAAAATAAATAGTTATGTATGGATTCCAACTAAATAAACGAAATTCAACATAATCCGAATCTTATTTTTCCCTTTACACACATATATTGCTAAAATAGAAAAATAAAACAATCAAATGACTAGCTAGCAAGCATTAGCACTACCTTTTTTTTTTTACAAAGAAACCAAAAAAAATAAAAAAAGAAAATAAATGGGGAAAAACACAATAATTTTACAACTGTCTGTCTAATCAGAATTGGAGGAAGAGTCGTAGTTATAGCCATCACGATTTCTGTTACAGTAAGAGCAATAGTGATGGTCGTTATTACCGGACGACGATGCTCCTCCGGCTCCGTCATCGGAGTCGTCATCTGAATAATCGGAGGTGGCGTAGTGGTGGCGGTGAGGGTAGGGCGAAACGCAGAGGTATGTCCAGATGTAGAGCGCCCAACGGCCGAGCTGCTGCAGAGGGAAACAGATAACCAAATCCACCATCTCCGCGCTGCTAATCCGCTCCGGCAAACAAGCCGCCCGCTGCCATAGCTCCGCCGATCTGTTCGCCGTCGACGCCAGTAATACAGCGTTGAACGGCATCTCTCTGTCTAGGTATTTATATCTATGTATATGTATCTATATCATTGTGTGGAGATATCTTGGGGTTGAATGGGGGAGATTTGTTTGTTTTTGTTGATGGTTGTTTTGAATTGGTGGAATATGAAAATGGAAGAGGCGAAACCCAATCATGGTTTTAACGCCTTTACCTACTGACCCATTTCCTATTTTATAATTTTTAGTGGGCCAATTAGCCTAACAAGACTTCCCATTAATGGCCAACTATTATATATTAAAGATATATTTAAAATTTTAAATTACAACAAATTTTATCGTAATGTTTTCACTTTCTAATATATCTCGAAACCACAATATTACAATATCGCTAATGCACGGCACATGTTGTTGTATGTTGATATTACATGTGTTAGCATGTTTCCCGATCCTTTTTATTTCGATATATTATTTATCAAGAGATTGTAAATTTATGAATCGAAAATAGTATAAGTTCAATCAATATTTGAAAGATGAAATTATCGACGTTGCAGATTTATATTATTACTTAATATAGGTAATCTATTTCTAAGTGTGCATCGCTGTAATTTGTAATTTGGAGCTTGTTGACAAAAACTTGCGTTAAATCGTCTAAATTATTTAGACGGATCTAAATAGCTTATTCACCCATCCAAATTCATATATGCTTGTGAATTCTAAACTCAAAGACATATCCTACCTTCCTCCCTCCCCGATCCTAAACTCAAAACGGGAGATCTCCTCGAGCTCGTTAGCAGCTTTCTTTCTTTATTTTTTTATATTTTTGGCCTTTTTTTTTGTTGAGCTCATCATTTAATATATTGTTAATCTACAATAAATAAAAGATAATAAAAAAGGATTCGTTTAGATAACAGGCTGAAGCTGAGAGAAGCGGCGGAGGAAGAGAAAATGGCGGCCGCCACGCACCCAATCAGACTGAAGCAGCTACTGTTCCACATTGCTGCCTTTCCAAAACCTAAGAAATCCCAGTTTATATTTGGAAAGCTCGGACCCGTTTCAACCATACGTTGCTCTTCTTCTTCTTCTTCGCCCGCCACCGCCGCCGTCGCTGGTGGTCGGAACCGAAGGCCTTCGCCGTCTCAAACTTCCACGTCAGACAGAGAGGCTGTTCGTGCAATACGGATTAAAAAGGTACAATATTTGGAGTGCTGATGTTTAGTAATGTAATTAATTGGGCGAGTCATGTTGCTTGATATAAACTTGGAAGCATTAGGTTGTTTAATTTGTGGATAGGAGGATTGCACCTTAGTTTTATTGGATTACGGGATTATGGCGTTTTTTGATTGATTAAGGCGTTTTGAACTAGGAAAACTGGAGACTTTCTTCTTTTTTGGACGAGTATTAATCATCTCATGTTAGCGATACCATCGATTCACTTATTTGTGTGTGTGTACATATAAGGGAGCCTGTTGCTTGAATTAAAAATTAATTGCTTTTGCTGCAAATGACGGGAGAACTGGAGATTGTTTTTATGAATGCGTTGATTATGTGCTTGTTTTGAGTTGCTGGTTTTTGCATCTATAGGTGCAAGAGCTAAGGAGCAAGGGCTTCGATGCATATGCTTATAAATGGGAGCGTACTCATACTGCAAATCAGCTTCAAGAGATCTACAGGGACCTGGGAAATGGTGAAGAGGCAACTGGTGAAACTGATCGTGTATCTATTTCTGGAAGAATTGTTGCCCGCAGAGCTTTCGGAAAGCTTGCATTTTTAACTTTAAGGGATGACACAGGAACAATCCAGGTATGCAGAGTGTCCATTAACAATTTTACTGAAACCTGAGTTTTGCAGATGGGTATAGTTATTATGCTAGTTCTCATCGATCTCTTGTTTCTTGTTCAAATTGTTTCACATAAGGTCATTGGTTTGTGTGTGATGTTTTCCTAATGCAAATACAAATTTCGTTTGGTTTTTAGCTCTACTGTGAGAAGGAAAGGCTGCTAAGCGATCAATTTGAACATTTGAAGACGTTAGTTGATATAGGTGATATTTTGGGAGCAGAAGGTTCAATTAAGCGCACGGAAAAAGGTATGTTTTTGTAAGTCTTTCCGCACAATTTATCATGCTCTTCGAGAAACTTTTTCCCCCTCCATTTCTTAACAAATTAGCTAGTATTGTGCTAGTTGACTTTCAGTAAAAGGTGAGAAGACAAAAGATCTCCATTTCCTTCGTCACTTTGCTTTGTCAAACTGGCCTTGGAATTATATTGTGCTCAAATCCATGACAACTTGTTGACTGTTTTGGTATGATGTAAGAAGACATGGTTTTTGCTCCTTGGTTTTCTTATCTATGGAACATAAATAAGACTTCAACCAAACATGATGGAGAAGTATGATGCCTTTAACAAACCCTATTTAAAGAGGGATAAAGGCTTAGTTTATTGGTGGTGTTCGTTACCCTTGATTTACGTAGGTGAATTCATTTTCTTATAAGATTATTTATGTGATCATGTTAGCTCTCCCATCCATGGTAGGTAATGTCATGCTTGCTTTTGGCAGGGGAATTGTCTGTTTGTGTGACCTCTTTCTCAATCCTTACAAAATCTTTGCTTCCTTTGCCCGATAAATTTCATGGCCTGACAGACATAGATAAGCGCTATCGCCAAAGGTACAACTGCCTCTTTCTCAGCTGTAGTCTATGCAAATGTCTTAAAGCTTGGGGGTACTATTAAGTTTGTTATTATCTGTAATTTTTTCACCCAAATTATCATGCTGTTGTTTTTTGTTAAAAAAGATTTTTCTTTCTCCCTGTCAAAATAATTTCCTTCATGTGTTTTTCTGCTTATGTAATTACAAGATAAAAGAACAGTACCATGATAATTTTGCCTCTTATTCGTTCTTCTCAGAAAGGTAGGTCTATTTTTTTATTCTACTGCATTTAGTCCTCAATGGGGGAATCTCTTATTATTCTTAACAAGCTGCGTCTAGCACTAGTGATTGTTGCTGAACTTTTGCTTATGGATACTGTCTTCTTCTTTCTTTTCTTGTAGATATGTAGATATGATTGCCAATCCTGAGGTAGCTGACGTATTTAGGAAAAGAGCTAAGGTTATCTTTCCATTTATGCTCTTTCTTTACCGTATTTCCTTGTATTATCTTCTTATTCCACCCGGCAAGGTGCTAATTTTTGCCTTTTCTGAGTAGATAATATCAGAAATACGGAAAACAGTAGAATCTGCAGGTTTTATTGAAGTTGAAACTCCAGTTCTTCAGGTATTAATAATTTATTACAGTTGTGGTTATAAACTCGCACATAGTCCTTAAAAGCATTAGATGCTGATATTGATGTATAAACCATTATCATTTTCCTTTCGTATTTTTATTTTTTGAACTTATAATTTTTTTTCTTCCTCTACCCTTCCCCCTGTTTCCCCTCTGCAATTTACATTCAATTATTCTCCCAGTAACTTTCTATGTTGGTTTTCTTTCTTTCTTTTTTTGGTTCATCCTTTTCCAACATGATTTAGAGTAGAAAGTGAAATTGGTTTGTCACATGACTGTATGTATTTAACAAGAGTTCAGTTAAAACTTTACATTTTTTCATTGTTCGACTAACAGGGTGCAGCTGGTGGGGCTGAAGCTAGGCCATTCGTTACATACCATAACTCTCTTGGGCAAGATCTTTATCTGCGAATTGCAACTGAACTCCATTTGAAGAGAATGCTGGTGAGGTTTGTTTTTCTTTATGTTTAAGATCTGCTACCTTAGTAATATAAAGATGATTTGTCCATGAAACTTTCTTGTGGAGGAGCATTAATCTATACTTAAATAGTATGCATTTGCTAGATTTTCTTCATTCTATCTATTTACATAGGATTAGGAAAGGCTTCCAACGCTAAAAAGTGAGTTACTTTCATTAGTGGAGGATAAACATTTTGCTTCTCTTGCATGGTAACTTTATAATTTCCAAAGATGATAACATATTCCTCCCGTGATAGTTCAGAAGATATTGAGCAAGTTCAGCACCTTTCAACTGACTCCAGTGCTTTGCTTTTGTCCCCTCTACTTATTTTCTTCTTAGTCACAGAATATTGCCACTTAACAAGTAGGCTTTGATTGACATTGACAGGTTGGGGGATTTGAAAGGGTCTATGAGATAGGAAGGATTTTCCGAAATGAAGGCCTTTCAACTCGTCATAATCCTGAGTTCACCACCATTGAGGTAAAATAATTCCTTTAATATGCAATACTATCTAGATGAACAACAAAGCTAATCTGGACTACCGTTCATGGGTCTTATCTTTCAGCTGTACTAGATTTCTACTTCCATTGGAGAAAGTTCTAGTTCATTGAGAGGATGAGTAATTTGTTGTACTTTTCTTTATGACATTAGATGTATGAAGCATATTCAGACTATGAAAGCATGATGAATATGGCAGAAGACATTGTAACACGTTGTGCTCTTGCAGTTAATGGGAAACTTACCATTGATTATCAGGTAAACTGATCTTTCTTTACTAAGTTCTACCTAGAATTTTCTTGCAATCAAATGATTCTTGAATTCGGATGTAGGGTGTAGAGATAAGCTTGAAAAGACCTTGGAGGAGGGAGACGATGCACAATCTTGTGAAAGAAGCAACCGGGATTGATTTCGCCAAGTTTGGTGATGATGTAATGACTGCAAAAGATGTTGTTCTGCAAGCGCTAGACATTAGTGGTGATATTAAAAACAGAAGTTCAATCGAAGCATGCCCATCTGTTGGCCATGTGCTCAATGAGGTTGATCTTCTATTAGTTAACAAACTGAGTTCTATTATTTCCCCCTATATCAAAAGGAAGTACTTGTTCACGCTATATCAAAGGAATCTTAAAGCATGTGGAGATTTGTTCCCTGATATTTTATATTGAGATTCTGACTACAAAATTGACTCTGCTTACAGGTATTTGAGTTAGTGGTAGAACCCAACTTATTACAACCCACGTTTGTCTTGGATTACCCAATTGAAGTTTCACCACTGGCCAAACCACATAGAAGGTGCATAAGTTTTCACTGCTGCGTTCATTTATTTATGATTTTCTTAGCCCCATTTTATGTAAAACTTTGCATTCAGTTTAATTGTTGCATGGGAAATACTTTTGGCATTCGGAATTAATTGGCTTGACATGATAAACATTTCCTTGAAGCTTGCCTGTCACATATATGCATTGTTACGTGATGGAGAACATAAATTAAATCATTCTCTGTGCAGTGTCTGTGTCTAGATACTGGCACTATCTGTCTTTTTATCTATATGCGAACACAGAAAATGATTTTGGATGTTTACTCTTCATATGATCTTCAGACATTCAGGATTGACGGAGAGATTTGAGCTCTTCGTATGTGGTCGGGAGATGGCCAATGCTTTCTCAGAATTGACTGACCCTTTGGATCAGGTAAAGCCATGCTCATTATGTCCTTGTTATATTTATTGGGTCCATAGATTGAAATTATTTGCATGTTCTTTAATAATATATAATTTGATATGGCTGCAGAGAGAGCGTTTGGAGGAGCAAGTGAGGCAGCATAAAAAGAAACATGCAGCTTCTCTTTCAGAAGATAAAGGCAAGAAAGTTGACGATGACGATGATGATGCATACATTGTGACTCTTGACGAAGATTTTCTGACAGCTCTGGAGTACGGGATGCCTCCTGCTTCTGGAATGGTACGCATTTTTTGACAAACTTACGATTTTAATCTACTGAAGTGGTGTTTTGGTCCTTCTGGATAATGCATTTCTCGGCCATACTGAACTAGTTGTGATGGACGCCTTCTACTTGTCCAGGGCATCGGCATTGACAGGCTCGTGATGCTGCTGACGAACTCTGCCAGCATCCGCGATGTTATTGCATTTCCTGTCCTCAAGACTCCCCAAGCGTGAAGCAGTATTATATGCTCCTTTTGAATTGGTATCAGTTTTGCTCAAAGATCCGCAACTGGATACTTGATAATTTGTATATTTTTTCAGTATAGTTCGATAATCTTCAATTTGTAACTGGATACTTTTAGAAGGGAAATATTTGTTGAATTACCACAAGCTTTATTAGCCATTTCACGCTTCTCATCAGCAGCAGCCCCACCACTTCCCTCATGCCATGCTCCCATGATTGATGATTTGGAAATGTTGTAATCATGTTCATATCCCAGCTTCACGACTCTACTCTCTTAAAAGAATTTCGTCCTCCCGCGTAATCCATATTTGAGTCCTGATCGTTGAGGGTTTCTCTCCAAAGCATATCTTGACTTAGTTGTATTGCTATTGCAAGAGACACACTCTTTGTTCATTAAATTAGTCGAACATAAGACCAAGACCAAGTGCTTATATGTCCCATTTGCTATTTTACACGTTTCAATATTAAGAAGGCTTGTCCCCATGAGATGAAGGAATTTGAACCCAGTTTTGCATCCTCAATCTTGTTACTTCTGCATGAACTTTCTACTAGATTCATGAAGATGATCGATATGTTGTGATTTCGATCAGCAAGAAATGAAGCTGTTTGAGATAGTACTCAATCTTACACGCATTTTGATCGCGTATGGTGCAAAGGGAGTGAAGAAGGAAAGATGGGCAAACCCTGTATAACAGATAGTACTATACCTTCAAAGCAACAATTGAAGCAAACAAATGTCTAAATATAGTCCTATACATAAAAATTCAATGACAGGGAGCTCTATTTCTTGTTGAATCCGAATAGAGATTTGATGGCATTGATGGCATTCTCATTGATAAAAGACTCATCGAATCTCTTCATCAGAGGCTCAAACTCCTCTGATTTCCTTATGTTTTCAAGGTCAGGATCTGTCCTGATTCTCTGTCAAAAGTGGCAGCAAAGTAAATAAGACTTTAATAACAGAAAGAAAAAAAGTAAAAAAGTTCTGATTATGGTGATTGGGACAAGTCAACTAACCTTAAAGTCTTCAAATCCATCTTCCATAGCATCCTTGAGGGCAGAAAGCCCAGCTTGTATCTGCAAATGCGTAAAACACATATGTACATTTAGTTCAAGCCAAGTTCAATAATGTACGCGAATACAAAACGAAACGAAACAATACAGAAGACAGCACCATAGTTGTGGCTCAAAGAAGTAGTGCAGTCACCTTATCAAGCTTTGCATAGCAGCAAGCAACATTGTAATTTGCAATCGAGGCCTCGTTGGGATCCGGTTTTGATCCTAATACTGACTCAAACTTCTCCAAAGCCTCCTCGTAGTTACCATTCCTTTTCAAACAGAACGTCAGTGGTTATTACTAGATTAGAAATGGTGAAGATGAGCTTGAAATTCTCACTTGTAAAGCTTTAGTCCTTCGCGGAGGTCTCGCTCCCTCCGCTCCTTCTGCTCTTTCTTCCTCAAGTAGTTTTGCATCTGCAACCATATGCATGCTCTTTACAACTTCAAGAACACGACCAATAACTAACTATTTGACAGCAATCAAGAATCTCACTTGGATTTCTCTAACTCTGCTGCTGACAACTCCAGAATTCCTCTCAAATCTGATGATTTCCTTCTCTGTCATCTCGCCCGTGTAGTCAGTCCTTCCTGATTCAAGGTAAACATGAATGGCGTGAACAAACTTGCAACCACACACATGATAAAGCAAGAAGAAAAGTGTACCATATCTCTTCTGCATTTTCATGAGAAGTGGGCCGATTCTTTGTCGAATGGTGTACATTGTTCTTCCATATTCAGCAGCCGGCCATATCTCATCCCCAAACATCGCACTGCAACATAAACCAAGATTACTACACCTATAAACTATGGCCCGAAAAAGACAATGGTTGCACATGAAGTGCACAAAAAATATTGAAAGTTAAAAGTAATATGTTTATCATTTTAACAGCGATAACTTGAAAATATGCAAATTATGATGCATTTACTAATTGCTTGTTCGAGCATTAAAGATGATGGGTTCCTAGTTCTTGCACATTTCCTACTTGATCCATTCCCCATATACATGTTTCCATATTTTTCAATGTATTACTATGATGAACATATAACTTCAACACATAAATACCAAAAATGATACATTTACTTACAAAAGATAATGTATTTATGCATTACAGATGATTGGTTCCTAATTCATACACATTGACAACCTTTAACTGGAAGCATCCCCTGCATATACATGTATGTGTGTATACCTGGTGGCAAGAACTCGATCACCGACGGTGAACTTGCCGGTCTTGTCAGCGAAGCCACCGGGCGCAATGGCGTCGATGTAGGTGCCTCCATCTCTGCCCTTGGCAAATTTCAGACCGTAGGGCTGTATTATCTCCACCTCGTACTCCTCGTACTTCTCCTCCTCCTCCTCTCCTTCTTCTTCCGATGTCTGAGGCTGGGTGTCGGATGCTTTCGCGACGAGGATTGAAGACGGGTTTAACAAATGGCCGGAGTTGCAGTGAGCGGCGAGGAATGAGGTGGTGGTGGGGTTGAGCTTCAGCAGACAGCACACAGATGCGGTCTGCTTGGGCGATGGACAGAGTCTTGTCGGGAGAGGAGGGGAAGAAGAACACAGATAAGTGTAGCTGCTTGACGCCATCGACATATACAATTCTCTGTGTGTGTGTGTGTGAATAAGAGGCGAAGAGATCAGTTGCAGAGAGAGGAGGAAGACAACAGATTAGTGGCTGCAGACTGCTGTTCAGATCAATTGAATCTTGTGGTGCCACGTGGCACTCTTACGAGATCTTGAAATCCAATTGTTATTACTATTATTTTAGGACATTCTTTTATGCTTTCTCTTAGATAAGACATTTTCTTTCATGCTTTGATGCTACAACTAATAAAAGGCCCTATTTTTAGTACTTGCTGGGTTTTATCGGATATTTTCTACCAAAATCTAGACTAGAATGATTCTCAAAGCAACCCCATTTTATTGAAAAGTTCTCCAGTTAGTTCGCCTTGTTTGCGGGTTTAAGTTTAAAATCTATGAAGAATAGAGTTTAGGTTTAGGATCTAAGACGGATATGAATTTAAATTAATAGAATTGAACTACTCAGATCCACCTAAATTGTTCAGGCGGTCTAACGCAAGTTGTTGCCCATTTTATTTAGATTATAACATAATCTTTTACTGTTTTTATCATTATGACACATTTTAAAATTTTGACAGTTATAAATTTTAAGATCTTTTAGAATTAGATCACAAACCTTACAATCATTTATTGTTTTCAACGAGTTTTTCTTTGCTATTTTCTTTTCATTACTTCATATGTAATGACGGATAGCAAAAGACAATCAAAGTCTTTAAATAGAAAAGTTCTTATTGTAATATTTATGGGTCCATTATCCTAATATAATGAAATGAAGAAACCATAAAATTAAAGTATTAATTATATTACCTATGATATTAATTTTATCTTTTTCTTTTACACCGTAATTATAACTAGTGAATAAGAAAAAAAATAATAAGAGAACAGATCCATCACAAATAACAAAAACTGAATTGCAGAACCCACAGCATTAAAAATACAAATTTTATAAAAATGTATTAGACTAAAAAAACGTGTTCAACTACAACAATATTAAAATATTAATGATAAAACCTTAACCATTTCTTTTATCCGGTCTACGTTTCTTTTTCTAAAGAAAAAGAAATGATATAATTCTGCAATCTAATTAAAACGTTTCATTTCATAAATTGCCATAATTCCTAAATTTTGGTAATAAATTCGTGCAAACTCGAAAAGAGAATTACAAATATGGTATGGTGCAGATATAAGACCATTTATGAATTTGCAAAATGTCCATAAAATTCGACAAAGATGTGGTTGCAGCAGTTTGAATATTTAGAATACCGTATCCAACAAAACCTAAACTTGTTGGATTCAAATCTCTACTTTTTGTCTCCTCTACTCAACTTTGCTCATACCCTACTCTAATCTCGTCGGAGCTTCGTCGTCACCGGCACTGCCTCACTCGATTTGCTTAGTAACCGTAACCTGCCATCAACCAACCACAATGTCGTTAGAATCATTCTTGCCTAGTTGTAGTGTTATGAGTTGACCTACGCTCGACAATCGACTTGGTATAAGTTGAGTCATGCTCAGGTTTGAGCTACTCAAGTGGGTCTAGGTCTCGAGCTTAGACTGCTTCACTCACGAGCTCAATCGAGCTCGAGCATTGGTAATACAACAAAGTAGAGAATGATGTGAACTGCGAATATTACCTGAGTTGTCCATGGGGTTTCCTGCAACGACAGGCTCGGGTTCCTTGATCTCAACCACCACGCAGTCTGACATCAAGAATGTCTTCGCCACGGAAGATGCATGTTCTAAGCAACATCTCACCACCTAAACCAACAACATGACCAACGTTATGGCAAACAAAAAAATCGAGCCTAAGCACTGCTTTCCAAATGACATGCAAAACCGTCATCATGCAAAGAAAAAAAGAAAACACCTCACCTTTGTTGGATCTATGATTCCAGCAGCCATGAGATCTTCATAGTGCCCGGTTGCAGCATTGTATCCGTACTTTGGATTGTCACTCGATAGCACCTAATCATAATAAAATGGTTTGATTGTTCGGTTGATGTTATGTATAGGCAAATATATGAATTAGCAAGAGTAATTTTTCTACACTGCAAGTGTGTGTATGTAAATAGCAATGCTCACAAACCTTTTCACTAACTACACTTCCATTAACACCAGCATTCTTGGCTATCAATTTCAATGGATAACTTAGAGCTCTCTTCACAATATCTGCTCCGACCTGCAGGCACATTACCCGATCCTCTGTCAGTTTCCTTCAAGAAAATTCTAGTTTGAAACAATAAACAGACATTTCAGATCTTAGGAATATCCATTATAATTCAGAACCAAAAGAGAAGACTTTCAACTTGCCTTCTCCTCATCGTTTTCAAGAGTTGCCTTGATAGCATCAACTTTAGATGCGAGCCTCAATAATGTGCACCCACCTCCAACAACAATTCCTTCCTCAACAGCAGCCTACGGCAAGGAAGAATTTCATTAAATCACTTACCCCCATCAGCGACTGAATAAATACAAGTTTAATAAAGCCAGAACTTGAAGCTGACCTTAGTGGCATTGAGAGCATCTTCTACTCTAAGCTTCTTTTCCTTCAGCTCAGTTTCGGTTTGTGCTCCAACCTCCAGATTTCAGTTACAATGGTTGAGATGAGTATCGAATTAACACACCCACAGGGCACATTGAAGAAGAAATGAACATAAAATTACCTGAATCACAGCAACACCTCCTGATAGCTTTGCAATTCTCTCATTTAGTTTTTCCTTCTCATAATCTTGTTCGGCCGCCTGCATGAAAGCAATGCATTATTTATGCACTTCAGAAACCACTAAATGTAGACCGGTCCCAATAATAAGGCAGCCGTTGCACACCTCAATGAGATTTCTAATTTGGGCAACACGTTTATTTACAGCATCCTGAGTACTTCCATCCCCGACAATTGTAGTGGAATCCTTAGTCAACACAACCTTGGCAGCATGGCCCAAAACTTCCTTGTCGGCCTTGTCTAAGGTTAGCCCAATTTCCTCTCTGATAACGGTTCCTATACATGGAAGGAAATTCTTCTTAGTAACAGACACATATGTTAGCTAGAAACGGATGGTTTCTAAATAAAGCAAACCAAATGTGCAAAGAACAAACAAAAAAAGTAAAGCTAATTAGCTCAAAAATAACAGCCAAAGAAGGTTGACAAAAAAATTACCTCCAGTCAGCGTTGCAATATCATCAAGATACTGACTCTTTCTTTCTCCAAATCCAGGAGCTTTAAGAGCAGCAACTTTCAACGCGCCCCTCAGCTTGTTCACAACAAGAGTTCCAAGAGCTTCTTGTTCAATATCTTCAGCAATTATCAGAACAGGATAAGCACCTCTGATAGCATCTTCCAACACATTGATAAGATCTCTTGCATTGGTAATTTTCTTGTCGACAAGCAACAGCTGCATGACAAAAAATCCAGTTGTTAGATGGAACAAATTTCATACGCCACTGCGACATGTCTTAGATCCTTTCTTAGATAAGGTAAGCAAATTATTACCTTGCAGTTCTCGAATTCAACAGCCATCTTCTCACTATCAGTCACAAAATAGGGAGAAATGTAGCCACGGTCAAACTGCATGCCTTCAACGACATACAGATTGTTTTCTGCACTTCTGCCCTCTTCAAGGGTTACAACACCTTTCCTACCAACTTTACTCAGAGCCTCTGCTATCATATTCCCAACTTCGTAGTTGTTTCCTGCACTGACAGCTGCCACATCTGCTAGTTCGCTATCCTCAACCTGCGACTCGCACGCGTTATTTCATCATAACATTTATGGCATCAACTTACACTTCATATAAAGTTCATATGATGTCCAGCTCAACAAATACAAGGAATGGTAATGGTACCTCTTTCGAGATTGCTTTGAGTTCAGAAACCAATGCCTTAGTGGTCTTTTCGATTCCTCTAGTGATAAGAACAGGGTTTGCTCCAGCTGCAACAACCTGAAAGGATAGAAGTTCCATATGGTATGAACATTCCTGATGCAAAACTTCATAGACAAGAACGCAGAAACCACTAACTGCATACCTTAACACCTTCAGCAATAAGCCCTTGTGCAAGGACGACAGAAGTTGTTGTCCCATCTCCAGCCAAGTCATTAGTCTTGGCAGCCGCTTGTCTTACCAATTTAGCTCCAATGTTCTCAACTGGATCTTCCAACTCAACCTACATGAAAATCAATAAAATTTCAGGTACCATACAAACTTACTATAGGAGCATGACAAATTAACAGATATGCATTCAGTAATATTGGCGAGACAGGCACTATCATAAGTTTATCCACATTCCTTTTTCAATTTATCGGCACACACGCACAACACAATTCAAGATGTCACCACGTAAGAGACTCAGCATACCTCTCTAGCCACCGTAACTCCATCGTTCACAATTTTAGGGGCGCCATACTTGCTTTCAAGAACAACATTTCTTCCCTTGGGTCCGAGAGTGACACCAACTAAATCCGCAAGTTTGTTAACACCAACCTGACACCAATACGATCGACCTTCAATATCACAGACAAACATAACTTCAACTTCATAGAAATTAAGTGTTCTAATAGAAACCTGCAGTCTCTTGATGGCTGAACCATCCTTGTTGAAGTACAAGTCTTTTGAAGCTGCTCTTATTTGGGAGGGGCGTGTTTTCCGAAGAACCACATTCTTTCTCCTCCCAAGAGAGCTGGAGGATATCGAAGCGAGAGACGACAACTTTCCAGAGGAAATTGCAACTCTGTCATCTAGCACCCTGCTGCCAGGGGCAGCTAATGAGCCGACTGAGGAAAGGCCAGCGAAAGTCGATGCCATTTACTCCTTAAACCTGATATTCAGCAACAAACTATTGCAATCAATAAACTAGAATCTCAGAAACTCAGTTATAGCAATATACATGGCAAAGTAGGGAGAACTGAATTAAAATGAGCCAAGAGAACATGGGCATCCGAGATAATTCCCGCATAAAATGAAACAAATGAATTTGCTTTTCAGGTAAGGCTCCTGAAAAAGCGGTTCCGATTTTAAAGTGAACGCAAACGGAAAAAGTCACTTTTCAACCTTCACAAAAGAGCATATCGACACAAAAAAACCAAACTGCACAGGTACAAAAGTAACGCCATTGACATATCCAGACCTCGCAGGTTTCACAAAATCCAAGATTTTAGATTCTCTAAAGTTAAAAGACACCCATCCATCATCCATTCATCCATCCAACCAAGACCCACAATCTGCAGAAAATCCGCGCTTCACAAAAATCACACCTTTAATCTAAACACCAATTTTCCAGCTCAAATTCATCATCGAGAAGCAGCACGAAACACAACAGCAATAAGACCATCTAACTAATAGAAAATGAATGCAAGGATAGAGGAGCAGCATATGAGTGAAGCATCTCACCGAAAAATAAGGAAAGATTGAAGAATTAGACTAGGAGCAGCGATGCTGTGAAGGCAGCGGATGAGAAATGAGAAGAGGGTTTATCCAGAAGCAGAGCGATTATAGATGATGGATCGATTAGGTTTTTAGTAGGGGATGGGAGAGTGTGTGTAGTGAGTTAAATCAAGGGGTCAGCTCGCTTCTTGAAACATCCAATGCATGACAACCGTTAGATTGGGTTCTGGCATGGAGCGGAACAATCTAGAACTTCACCAGTCACCAGACTCCCACAGCATCAGCCCCACACAATTTTTAAAGATCATTAAATTTTTCAATTTGGAACTATATATTTCGCATTTATCTTTCTTTTCCAATTATACATTTAAGTACAAGCAATTATGTTAAATTCACCAACTCTGTGGAAAGCTGTCCATCAATTAACTTCCCAAATTCAATATTTTTTTTCTTGATCATAATCTAGTTCTCAAATAATACTGTGTCTGAAATTTGTTTTAAAAAAGTGAAGCAACTTACAAACTTATAGAAGTTGTTTGTTAAAGTTTCAAGTTGGCGAAAAAAAAAAAGTAGAGATGAATTCAATCAATATTTATTCAATCATTTTCCAATATTGATAAGAAAAAAATAGTCAAAACCAGAGGGAGCATAAAGGATATGAATTCAATAAGAAGACAGAATCTGATCCCTCAAATCAACAATTTATACATGATAAGATAGCCAACAACCAACGGAAGAAGATGGCATCCACTTGTAGACATGAATATTGTTGTTTTCCTACAAACCCTACTTTCTCATTTTTGAGACAAAGTCAGCAGACCCATCAACAAAACAGTGTGTTTCAGACTTTTGGACTAGAGTTGTCACTGCTATAAAGTGTGAAAGAAAGGTTGTTATGAGGGGCAGCTCCATCATCATTAGATGTGAGTTGCAGAGGCTCTAATGAATCCACAATGTCTCTCATGAGAGGCCTCGCCTTTGGGTTTCGGTTAAGGCAATGAAAAGCCAACATGCCAGCCTTCTGTGCACCCTTCACAGGGTACTCCCCTCCTAGCCTTGCATCCACTACGTTGAGCATCTTCTTCTTCTCTTTCAGAAACGGGAGAGCCCAATCGGTGAGGTTCTGTTCGCGTGCTGGCCTCGAACGATCCAAGGATTTCCTCCCGGTTAGGAGCTCAAGAAGCACGACTCCAAAGCTGTACACGTCGCTCCTAGGAGTAAGATGGCCTGTCATTATGTATTCTGGTGCAGCATAACCGTACGTTCCCATTATTCGAGTGGAGACGTGAGTCTTGTCCCCTTCTGGGCCGTCTTTGGCAAGGCCGAAATCGGAGAGTTTGGCATTGTATTCCTGTTCAGAGTTAGGGATGTGGTGTGGAGCTTGTTTGTGGTTGATTGTGAAGAGTATTTGAGTTGAATTTCAAGAAAGATACCTCGTCCAGTAAGATGTTGGATGTCTTGAAGTCACGGTAGATGACTGGTTTCTCTGCTTCGTGTAAAAAAGCGAGTCCCTTTGCTGCACCTAGAGCTATCTTCATTCGAGTAGACCAAGGCAGAGGGAGCAGCACTCCTGCAACAAGTAGTGAAGCAATGTCTGTTAAAACAATCTAATCATCGCGCCTCAACCACAATTAGCATACTTGAAACTGTCCAAAAGATCAGCAGATTGTGTACAAACATAATGCCTCAGAGAGAACTGCAAGAATGTATTTGAAATTTCTTGTGTGTGTTTCGCCTCCACGCCAAACAAGATATGAACCTAACGAGGTTACAAGATTGAACCCAGTGAGATCTGAAGCTAACTAGATAGTTTTGTGTTTGAATGTGGATATAGCATGCTACAAGAATTTTATTTGAAAATTTGCTTGCTTTGCATCAAGATATGATTGTTGAACCTAACTAGATTACAATATTTGGACCTAATAAGATATGAAGCTAACAAGATTGTCTGTTTGTGTTTGAATTTGGATATGGCATGCTCAAAACTGTCAAAAGGTCCAACAGATATGATTATGTGAACCTTGAAATAAGCACAACTCCAAAGCTAATAATCACACACAAGCGTAGCATTTGCATATTCCAACCGGCCAAATTTCGACAATTTTCAACTAGTCCTACCATAAAGAAGGTGATAAGCGTCCACTTACTAGAAAACAGATGATTCTCCACACTGCCCCGGGGCATGTACTCGTATATCAGAACCCGGTGTTCGTCCTCACAGCAATATCCAATCAACTGCACTAGATTTGGATGAGAAAGCTGCCCCAAAAATATCACCTCAGCCTAGAAACACCATACATATTTATTCAGCAAAATCTGACACAAACTATGCAGCCTAGAAACACCATACATAAGGAATGAGTTTACCAGCCATTCCCTGTGACCTTGAACACTGTTGTCCCCATCATGAACCTTAACAGCAACCGGAATCGGTTTAAGTCCCTCTGAATCTTCAGAGATGTAACCTTTGTACACACTTCCAAACCCTCCCATACCCAGCATGTAATCTTGTCTGAAATTTGCAGTGATGGTCTTCAGTTCGTTGAATGTGAAGACAGTAAGTGGTTTGGACGACGTGCAGCGACGTAAGTCTTCGACTTCTTCAGGATTTGATGGTAGCTTTTTGTCATCCTTCTTTACTTTTTCTGAGGAACCTAACTCATTTGGAGATTCTGCAAGAGATGAAGCAACCACTATAGATGTAAAATGTGATACATTATACTTGCTACTTCATAATTAGACAACCTTAGCTAGTTTGACCTGTTTAAATTTAGTCAAGTTCTACCCTAAATTAAAGTGTTTCTTGATTCATATATAGTTCTACCAAGTATGCCCCAAGTGAGAGTTATAACAAAAGGAAACATTAATATGGGACCTGCAACAAAAAATAAAACAAAATAAAATAAAGAATCCAGTAAAGAAAACACTGATCTGCCAATTCTGTGTGGAAATTCACCAACTTCAGAATCTTTCAGAAAAAATGCGATCTTTGACAGAATTAATACTGGAATATTTTCCCTCAAAATTGCTGGAATATTCATCAAATTCAGCAGAATATACAAAATTGACTCACTTAAAATTTTGGCTAAAAAACGATCAAGATTACATTTTTATCTAAGAAAAAGAAAACTCACCAGACTTTGCGTTGGAAGAAACTCCATAAATTAAGGGTTCCCACCCACACCAACAATTCCCCATTAGCACTTAACCAACAAGATCAAATCAAACCCCTCCAAACAAAATCCAAAAGAGAAAAAAGGGAAAAAAATCTTTTTCCGAGAATTCAGCAGAAAATACCCATAAAAGAAAGATTTTTAATTTTTCTTTTTCTTCTATTTTTTTCTAGAAAAAGGGAGCAGCAAAAAGAGAGAAAAAAAGAACAAGAAGCCGGAATTGAGAAGAGTTTAAGAGTGAGAGAGACTGAATGGAATATTGTATATTGATAGGAAATGGCAATGATGAGTGGAGAGTGAGTGGGTCACAGTCTTGGAGTTTAGGCTGCAGATAATAGCATAGTTGATTCCTTGTTGTTGCACTTCCTTTTCAAGAATCCTTCACTAGGTTTTCTTAGTGCGCTTTGCAATTCAATTCCCACCAATCCTTTCCTCTC
>AYJT01070728.1:0-10603 GCA_001278415.1 Ocimum tenuiflorum
GTAGAAACTTGATAAATGACTTTACAGGTAACATTAGAGTGTTTTTCCGTTGTCGGCCTATGAACTCTGATGAGATTAATAGAGGAGCTGCAATGGCAGTGGACTTTGAGGCTGCAAAGGATGGGGAAATAACTGTTAAATCAAATGGGATTTCTAAAAAGACCTTTAAATTCGATGCTATCTTCAGTCCTGAAGCTGACCAAAGTAATCGAACTCTGACAATTCTTTTCGATTGATACCACCGTAATGTTTCCCTTACATTACTTTCCACTTCACTTCTGAGTGCAGCTCGTGTTTTTGAGGAAACGGCCCCACTTGCAACATCGGTTCTTGATGGATACAATGTCTGTATCTTTGCTTATGGGCAAACTGGAACTGGGAAGACTTTTACGATGGAGGGAACAAATCAAGCCCCTGGAGTTAACTACAGAACTCTTGAGAAGCTATTTCACATCATCAAGGAACGAAGGAGCACTTTCCAGTATGAAGTATCAGTGAGTGTATTGGAGGTTTATAATGAGCAGATAAGGGATTTACTAGCTTCAGATTCACAACCTTCTGTGAGTTCAAAGAGGTAGATCTTTCGTAATCCTAGAATCTGTTGCCTCTTTTGAATTGTCCATTCTGAATTTTCGATTTGCATCGAGTAGGACTTGGTTTCTTGTTGTCCATCTTCCATTGCATTAATACATGAAGTTAAGCTAGAGTGATCACACTCGAACTTTTCCTAGTTCATATGTTTATATTGGAGATTATGTTCAAATATGGTAGTTATTGTAGTAATTTACTTTCAAGTTAGAGTGATCACACTCGAACTTTTCCTAGTTCATATGTATAATATTGGAGATTATGTTCAAATATGGTAGTTATTGTAGCAATTTACTTTCAAGTTAGAGTTATCTACTTCTCGGAATATATTGATCTACTTCCTAAAATAGATTAGCTCTACATGTATAAATAAGTGTATTAGCTTGATGATTAACACACTACTTTTCTACTACTACTTCTCTACTACATGTTTTCATTCTCTACCATTTGACATTTATAATTGGCATAAACACAGGCTTGAAATCAAACAAGTTGGTGAGGGAGGACATCATGTTCCAGGATTAATCGAAGCTCGAGTAGAAAATGTAAGTGAGGTATGGGAAGTCCTCCGAACTGGGAGTAATGGAAGGGCGGTTGGATCAACGAACGCTAATGAGCATAGCAGCCGATCACACTGGTTTGTACTTTATTCCATTATATACGTCTGCACTGAAGAAGGTAGATTGATGTTGAAGATGATGTGTTTCTTGAGTCACAGCATGCACTGTGTAATGGTGAAGGGAGAGAATCTACTCAACGGAGAATGCACGAAAAGCAAGCTTTGGCTGGTGGACTTAGCAGGGAGTGAGAGAATAGCTAAGACAGAAGTGCAAGGAGAAAGACTTAAAGAAACTCAAAATATTAATAGATCACTTTCTGCTCTTGGTGATGTGATATCTTCTCTCGCAAATAAGAACCCGCACATCCCGTTTAGGTATAGAAAGCTTACTGTCTTTGTTACTTCAATATAACAAGATTCCACCCAAGATTTCTATTTTACTAAGTTTTTCAGCTTACGTTTTGGTGTAGGAACTCCAAACTCACACACTTGCTTCAAGACTCATTGGGTATCCTATTCGTCTTTCTTGCTTGCACAGACAGAAAATAAATACTGTATAGCATTCTAATTACTTGATTGCAGGAGGAGATTCGAAAACATTGATGTTTGTGCAGATCAGTCCCAATGAAAACGATCTAACCGAGACCCTTTGCTCGTTGAATTTTGCTAGTAGAGTTCGCGGAATAGAGTTAGGTCCTGCAAAGAAGCAAATGGATAAGAATGAGCTGTTTAAGTACAAACAAATGGTAATAGTTGCAAGTACCTGTTTTCACGCATCTCTTCTCATTTTCCGGGATCTAGCCAAAGTTTGCTTATACATCGTGTTATTACGCGTATGAAGGTTGAGAAACTCAAACGAGACATCAAGACGAAAGATGTTCAAGTCAGAAAGTTGGAGGACACCAACTATGGTCTTGAGGTGAAGGTGAAAGACAGAGATGTGAAAATCCGTAATTTTCAAGAAAAGGTATGGTGTCTGAAACTATTTATACGATCTCCATCTACATCTTTAACAACTGAAACCGAACAATTCTCAGATAAAAGAATTGGAATCACAACTGTTGGTTGAGAGAAAGCTAGCAAGACAGCATGTGGACTCCAAAATAGCGGAACAACAAAGACAACAGCAAGAGGAAAATCGGTCTCAATCTGTGCAAACGCCTCTTACAACAAAAATACAGAGCAAAGATAATGACTTCACATTTTGTCCAATTTCAATGGATGGGTTTTCAAGGAATGACTTAATGGATAAGGAAAACATCCCTGAAATGGCTCAACATATTCGACCTCCAAAGCAAAGGATGTATGCTTCACCAAGTCTACGACGCCAATCTCTCATTCCAAAGCCAACTTTACCACTGACTCCAATTCAGGGCAATAAGGCTGAAGATGGAATTGAGATCACATGCTTGCCAGAACAGATACCTTGTGATAGTCCGAAAGATCGAAGAAACAGAAGCAAGAAACTGAGTAGTGCGCTGAGAAGAAGCCTTCATAAGAAAATTAACATGAAGTCTCCATTGCAGCCACCTCTTAGAAGAGTTGGTGTTAATGTTAGTGTGGAGAAGGTGAGAGTTTCGATTGGAGGCCGAGGGAAACTGGGACGAAGAGCAGTTCCTGGTAATGGTAGAAGAGCAGTGAAGGATGTTCACAGAGAGAAAGAAAGGGGGTGGAATATTGGAACAACAGCAAAAAGAACTCTTCTGTAGGTAGTGGTTTGAGTTCTATCATATGTCTTGTTCTTTTATTAAGTATATTCATGCATAGTTTGTTTATATATTTTGGGTTGTGGGAGGATGTTATTTGTTGTTTGATGATGCTGATCATCTCATCCAAATTGGACTTTTTTTGTGTTTTTTTTTTGGGATCAATGTAGATTTGATTGGGAGTGTACATAGAGGAATGAAACCAGATTGTATTTTGATTTTCTTGATTCATTTTAATCAGTGGCTATCAGCCCCTATCAGAATCTTTGGAGTTATTCCATTTTGAGACAGTTTCTTTTTCTTCCTTAAAAGTTTAAAAAAGTAAAACCTATGCATTAGACACATTAGGCAAAAACATGCGTTAGATCGCCTAATCAATTTAGACGAATTTAGATAGTTCATTTCCACCAATTCAAATACATACATGCTTTGGATCCTAAATTCAAACCCATATTCCCCTTGAATTTTAAACTCAAACTCGCCTAAACAATTTAGGCGGCCCAACCGGAAACCTCCTCGAGATATTATGCTAACCCTTCATCACATTTTAGATTAACTTTGTTTTCAAATTGTGCATAATTGAAGTCATATGACTACAAGATCTGGGATCCATGTTTTTTTAGTTATCAGTGACTGGTGAGTAATCCAGCAGATAAAGTGATTTTTTTTTTATAATTTTGTATTTTAATTAAAAGATTTTGTCATTAGTGGGATTAAATTAATGGATAACATTATAAACAAGTTAATTAAATTACATTATAGGCATGGATAATCATAAATCTGGTGATGGACACTCATGTGCAAAAACTCTAATGAGAGAACTCTAAGATTTGATGCTACTTCCCATCTCCCAACTAAAGAAAACTATGCTATTTGATCGATGTGAAATCTTAATTACTTATTAAATGTAAATCTTTATATTTTCTACAAAACGACAAATATTGATCATTTATATTTCACCCACCGAAATTCGAATTTAAAACATAAAACAACTACAAGTGCATACAATATAACATACCGCATAAATCAATTATGTTCTATTTAGTTTTTTTTTTTAAGAAAAACAAAATGAATACTTCTCTAGAAAATTTTAAATGTCGTGAAGCTACAAATTTCAACATAGTGTTTTTTTTTTTAACTTAAGTACAATATTAAATAAACTTACGCGGGTGTCCCCACATAGATTCAAATCCGAGACCTTTAAGATCATGAGAAATGTGTTTACCATTGCACCTGAAGGTGCTAGATCATATAGAGCATGTTTGATTATTTAATATGGCAGCTTGACTATCATATTTAAAAGTCTTTCTTTATTTTCTACTCAACACGGATAGTTTGCATGAAATGGAGCCAAAACAACATAAAACAGGTTCTGCTATTATATATAAAATTTTGTATGTAAAAATAATATTTATGTAAATTATACAATTAAATACTTCTCATTGACACATATAAATTATCAATTGGGTAATTATCTCAAAAATCCTATATGTGTACATATTTATACAAATATTCAATATTATTCAAAGCAAACAGTCTTTTATTAAATGCAACAATTTTATAAATTAAAATATAAACAGTTCTTTATGACATTTGAAACTTAAACAAAATAGCAATAAAAATGGGAAAATATATGACTCTCCATTGTGATGACGTCAGCCAAACACAAAATGGAGTAGGATATCATATCATATGCACCCAAAATGATGAATGTTTTGAAAAAGTAATGCCCTTTATAATTGCAGCTGATCGTTCGCGATTAGGGTTTCGAAAAGGGGGCATTTCCTTCGCTTTAACCATCGGTTTGCTCACCCGATGGTGTTGCCCAATTTCTTCTTTTCCTTCTGTTCTTCTTTGCAGTGTATGTTGGAAGTTCGACGAAGATTTGGCTTCAGTTTAGTCAACGAATCGTTTTCGTGATTTTCTTGAGTTTCGTTTGTTGTTCTTCACCATGTTATAGAGTAAAAATCTAAATGCTCAGTTCCTGCTTCTGGTGATCCTTTGGCACGCAAAAAGTGCCCATTTTTTGCTGTTCTCTTCACTCGATATTTAGTTTATTCGGAACAGGTACGCAACCGCTCACTTCAATCTTTTTTTTTTTCTTTATTTGCTGCTACTATCAGTTGAGCTTAGTTTTACTGGAATATGCTGTGAAATATGAATACTCCAATCAGCAAATGGCAGTATTTTAATTTTGCGGACAGCTCAGTGTTTGTATATTAGTTATTTATTATAGATTTTGACTGTCGATGTTATCACCTCAACGGTAGATCTCGGTCTCTCTCTCTCTCCCACACACGCACACACACACACAGTGATTAGGGAGGATTTGCATCAAAGATACTATTTTTAAGTTATAAATTTCTACCCTGAGGTGTAAACTAAGTATTTAAAGGGAGTTTCCGATGGTTGAATACCGAAAGATTTAAGGAGTAGCATCACATCAATACTCACACACAAAAGTATTTATAGAAATATGGTAGATGCATCTCTTGATTTAAGGGAAGTTTCACCGATTCTTCGAATTAATGTTATCTGTTACCTAAGTCTTTCGAGTGCCTTCTTTTGTCCGTTATTTCTGTTTGGTTGGACCTGTTAAGCAAGCACCTTTCTTATCAATTTGAGTTTTTGTGCTTTGTTCCTCTCACTTACGTGTAAGTTATAATATAATACTATTAGTAGAAAATATTAGTAACCACAGACTATATTGTATGTAAATGCATGCATAGAAATACAATCCATATGCGGTAACTTTGAAGCCAGCTTTCATTTTGTAAAAGATCACTCAAGAATTTGCTAACAGCTTCGAGTGCCTATAATGGTATTGCCGTGGCTTCTAATCATTCACATTCTGGAGAATAAATTTCAGGTTAATTAATGTCCAAGAAGCCCAACTACTACAATTACCTTAAACAAGCACCATTGTCCTTGGATTGGCCTTTTGATTTCAAAAGATATAGTTATCTCCGTAATACATCTATAAATGGACCAAGGAAGATCACATTCTAGAGCCCGAGGCTCGGGCTCTACACCATCCGAGGAATCATCTTTGGATCTTGAAAAATACGGTTGCAACCATTCTTTCAGGACTTCCCTATGCCCATCACCGCTTCAGCCCCATGCATCAGTGGGGCCGCATTGTGAAAGCAGTGCTGCGTATTTCTCATGGCCCTGTCGAATAAAAGATGATGCTGAAGAGAGGGCAAACTATTTTGCTAACCTACAGAAAACTGTCTTACCTGAAAGTATCGGTCCATTGCCCGAAGGTCAGCGAGCAAATACCTTGCTGGAGCTCATGACGATTAGGGCTTTTCATAGCAAAATCCTGCGTTGTTATAGTCTTGGGACAGCAATCGGTTTCCGAATTCGACGTGGTGTTTTGACAAACATACCAGCAATACTAGTCTTTGTATCAAGGAAAGTTCACAAGCAATGGCTTACACCACACCAGTGTCTACCAACTGCTTTGGAGGTGAAGCAAATGCTTGTGTGTGTGTGTGCGTTTTTGTTTTGCTATGAACCTTCATTTTATTGGAAACTCTTACTTTGACTCTTTCTGTTTTTTCCCTAGAAATAATATTAATTTAAGAGAATGTTAGATATATACTTTTTGATGTTCGCAAAAAATTTGCCATTCCTCACCTTATTAATTTTCTTTTGCAATGTTTTATCGGTTTTGTTTTTTAAGGATCAATATGCCTTAAATAGTAATGGTGGATGCCTCCATCACTGAAAGAATGATGTGTATGAGTTACTTTCAGGGTGTCAATGCAAATGCTTTAAATTTTAAATGGCAATTTTCTGCCTTCAGGGACCTGGAGGCATCTGGTGTGATGTGGATGTGGTGGAGTTTTCTTATTTTGGTGCACCAGAGCCTACACCCAAGGAACAATTGTATACTGAGATTGTTGATGATCTGCGCGGGAGTGATCCATGTATTGGTTCTGGCTCCCAGGTAATCAGAAAGTCTTCCACTTGACATTACCTCACTGGGAAAATGTCATTCAGCTTTTTAAAGACTAGTTTCTACCCCCCCACTTCGCTTTCTATATGGTAAACAAAATTGTAAACAAAAGTTGTTGAATCCTTTCAAATTTCATTATTGTCATCCAAATATGCGTTGAATTCAATAGCAGAGATGACAATGTTAAAAAGAGTCTTTCATGATAGAGCCATCTCTGCTATCCCAAATTCAATGTCCTTGCTATCCCAAGAGTTCAAACCTGTGGCTGTACTCCTTAAATCAATTAACTGGGAAAATTGTATCTGCACAATTTTATTTGGTTGTTAATGTTGTTTTTGCACCTAATGTTAATAAAATCTGAATGTAGGTTAGGAATTTTTCATGTTGGACCATCCTTTTTCTTTGACATCTTATATTCCCTCACCTTTTGACCTATTCATGGCCATTCTAATTCAACTTTTGAACACTGTTTTAAATTGATCTTCTGTATATATTCTCTCAAGTCATGATGCATTACCACTATTTCCATTGTTAGGTTGCAAACCAGGAGACATATGGAACATTGGGTGCTATTGTGAGGAGTCAAACAGGCAGTAGACAAGTTGGTTTCCTCACAAACCGTCATGTTGCAGTTGATCTAGATTACCCAAATCAGAAGATGTTCCATCCTTTACCACCAACGCTTGGACCTGGGGTTTATCTTGGTGCAGTTGAAAGAGCAACTTCATTCATCAGGGATGATTTGTGGTTTGGGATATTTGCTGGCATCAATCCAGGTTAATTAGTTTTAGTTTATTTACCAGATTGATCCCATTGGTTCACATTATTGGATGAGTAAGTGGTTTACATAATATGAAGCAGACTTTAAATTATCGACAAATCTAATTATACGCTGAAATAATGAATAATTTTACCGAGGCTGTATGCATAAATATTAACCAAAAAGATGAACTTAATTTATCAAACATTTATTTTGAAGCACATAATACTCAGTCTATGTTATGCCATTTTTTTAAAAGATTAGGTGGAAAAAACATAATGTACCATAAGATGATGTGTTGCAAAACAGTGGAAGATTGATGATATTTGGCAAGGAGATATTAGGTGAGGAACATTTTAATTTGAGAAACCCTGAAAGTGCCCCGGCAAGTGGTTTCCTTTTCAGTATTAGTGTAGATGTTAAGTTTGGCAACATTTGAATGAGATGGAGGCGGTTTTTTTAAAACTATAACCAGAATTTCCAATGCTTCTGTTTCTACTTCCATGTTATCCGTTCCTTCTCTCGTCCTCTTACTGCCTGATCTTAGGTCTTAACCACCCCTGTTAATTTGAGGCCATATTTTCTATGCTCTAATGGACTGAATGATGCAATTTGAGTACATGCAGAGACATTTGTGAGAGCAGATGGAGCGTTTATACCATTCACAGATGATTTTGACATGACCGCTGTAACTACATTAGTGAAAGGGATAGGAGAGATTGGGAATGTCAAAACCATCGACTTACAATCTCCAATTGATAGTCTTGTTGGAAAGCAAGTGATGAAGGTTGGAAGAAGTTCTGGTTTTACTACTGGAACTGTATTGGCATATGCTCTGGAGTACAATGATGAAAAAGGGATATGCTTTTTGACTGATTTTCTAGTTGTTGGTGAGAACCAACAAACATTTGATCTTGAAGGGGATAGTGGAAGCCTCATCATAATGAAGGGTGAAAATGGGGAGAAGCCACGACCAATTGGGATTATCTGGGGTGGAACTGCCAATAGGGGCCGTCTTAAGCTAAAAGTTGGCCAGCCTCCAGAAAACTGGACTAGTGGTGTTGATCTTGGGCGCCTTCTCAATTTCCTTGAACTCGATTTGATCACTGCAGATGAAGAACTAAGAGGTTGGTATATTTTGCGTAATTTTGTTCTTCATATTCCTTCGTGTATCATGCAAAACTCAAAACTAGTATCATCCATCTAAAAAATAGCTGGTCTTTGACATATTCTGCATGATAATTGATGCTCGAGATGCCAAGCTTACTTAAAATACCTGAGATTGATTAATTCAGCTAGTTGAACTAGAGATTAGTTGGGCTCAAACTTGAGCTCAAGTGAAAAATATCACGCTCAAGCTTTTGACTTCGTTATGGTTCAACAGGTTTTAGCTTAAACTCCGAATTTGAGGTAAACTGTGCTGAGAAATAACACTAACAGTGATGTTAATCTGAATCAATTAATCATCAAGATTTTCTCAGTATGGAATTTCCATTTTTAATTACAATATATTGGTGTAACTTCACTGTTAATACAATCTTTTGAATGACTGTTTAAAAGCATAAGGTGCTATGAGGTTGGTATATCGTGAGTGCGGCCATAATCCCCATCACCATTTCCACGATTGTTTGTGTTGACTGTTCTAGAAGAACACGAACTAAGAACCATTATATGTACAATTACATGTAACTATGCTTAATATACCAAGTCAAAAAGTTGTTCATAGAAAAAAGGTCTTAGATCAGTGATTTATTGTCCAATCTTGTATTTTCTTTTATCTCTATAGTTGCAGTTCAAGAACAAAGAGCTGCTTCCATGACCGTGGTTGGGTCAACTGCCGAAGACTCATCGCCTCCAGATGTAATGCTTCCAAAGGACAAATCCGAGCCTCTGGGTCTTCACATCCAACACATCCCCTTGGAAGATGGCGCAGTCGGGCCAGATATAAACTCGTCTCCCATAGAAGGCGCCGTATTTGATTTGGAAGATGGGGCAAATGCAGGTCCCAGTTTTGAGCATCAATTCATACCTAGCTACAACGGGAAGTCCGTTATACAACACGATGATCAACAAGATAGAGTGGAATCCAAGAACCTCTCTGGCTTGAGAAACTCTTGCGATGAGGACCTTAATTTCTCTCTGCAACTGGTCGAGAACGAGCCCAAGAGAAGGAAATCTGAAAAATCTGAACCTACACTGGGTGCAGAATAATGAACTAGCTCGTCGCTCTCGATGTTTGTGCCGGTTTTAGTTCTGTTGTAATTTGTTGCTGGTTGGCATGTTTTTGGCCTTGCCTGTGAAGCTCAGGCGGAGGCTAACTGAACCCTACTTCTTGTATGTTATTGTGAATGCTATCCACGTGTCGTCGTTTCATCGGGCCACGTTTTTCAGCCTTTGTTGTTGACAAGGCTGAATTTTATTTCGAAATGACAAAAATGATATTGAATCATGATATAAGTTTTTGGTAGCTAAAGATTTGATTTTTTCTTTTGTAAAGGGTTATACAGCTGGAAATTTCCTCAATACTCTTGTGGGGAAAAATCATGACATAGTTTTGACTATTTTTTTAATATCTAAAACCCACGCAAGGCGCCAATTATTATTTCAGTCAAAGCCTTATTATCTACATCTTTGTTTCTTTTTTCTTTTTTTCAATATAGATGCTATGAATAAATAAAATGGTGCCTAGAGGGCGATACACATCAAGTTTGGGTATACTCACAAAATACAAAGAGGGAGTGGGATCTGATTACAAATTATGAAGAAAAGGATCATGCGACCGGTGTCGTTCTAAAATAAATTCAAACAAAAAAATCTCCCAAATATGAAGCCGACGGAGGCAGAATCACCAAATTGGGATAAAAAAAAAAAGGGAAACAAGGAGCTAAACAATTCCAAGAGGCATTGTAACTAGGTTAGCCCTCTCTGCAGCAGTAAAGCTATGTTATTGTAAGATCATCGACATACAACTAACAAATAGTGGTGTCCATTTGGAACCGGAACCGGCGAAACCGGACCGCCGGAAC
>AYJT01070752.1:0-10043 GCA_001278415.1 Ocimum tenuiflorum
CTCGTGATTTATCTGGAACTCCTGTTCTTCAGTCTTACACTGTAGACCTCCCGAAAAACTAAAACTTTTTCCATGTGATGTTTTTGGAAATATCTTTAAATGGAAATTGGTGATCAGTTACTTTCTGAAATCTAAAGCAGTCAGTTTTTAAGAAGGCCAAAATGAGAGATTTTGTGTTCAACCCAGCATCCTCACTTCACCTTATTTTGGATGATGATTATCATGCTAGATGTATGAATCCTGTATGCACTTCACATCCACACCATTATAACATGCTGCAGGGAGCTAAAATGATTGTTGAAGGCGGAGGTGAGTTCCCCAAAACAGCATCGTCTCTTCAAATGGTCAAGGGGATCGGTAAATATACTGCTGGAGCAATTGCGTCTATTGCCTTTGAGGAGGTCAGTGGTGCACATTTTCCTTTTGATCATATGATGAGCTTGTTTGGTAGTTAACAGACGTGACAATGCTATTCAGGCGGTGCCTGTGGTCGATGGAAATGTAGTTAGAGTGATTACCAGGTTGAAGGCCATATCAGCTAATCCAAAAAACTCAACAACAGTCAAGAATATATGGTAAGATTGTAATCATTTTTAATTGTTATCTTGGTGCCCATGACACTCTCTGTCTCTCTCTTTTCTTCTCTCGAGACTCAGTTACTCACGGGGACACATTGTCCATGAATGCATATTAGCCATGAAAACCTGATTAAATGAGAAAATGGAAAAGACCAATGCTTAATAATGTGTGTATTTACTTAATATTCAATCATTTTCTGTTTTTGCCAGGGAATTGGCGACACAGTTAGTTGACCCTTTGAGGCCTGGGGATTTCAACCAGGCTGTCATGGAGCTTGGTGCGACAATTTGCAGCCCAACAGCTCCCAACTGCTCACAATGCCCTATATCCCGTCAATGCCGAGCGCTATCTCTCTCCATGAGTCACGAATCAGTTAAAGTGTCAGATTATCCAACAAAGGTTGCCAAGGCCAAACAAAGACACGATTTCTCTGCTGTCAGTGTTGTGGAGATAGTTGAGGAGGGGTCTCAATCTGACAACAAATATCTTTTAGTGAAGAGGCCAGATGAGGGGCTACTGGCTGGATTGTGGGAGTTCCCATCAGTTCTAGTAGAGGGTGAAGCTGACTTAACCTCACGAAGAAAAGCAATTGATAGTTTTTTGAAACAAACATTTGGCTTAGACATGAAAAAGTCCTGCAAAGTAGTTTTGAGGGAAGAAGTCGGAGTATATGTCCATGTGTTCTCACATATTCGTCTCAAGATGTACATAGAGTTGTTGCGTCTGCGGTTGACAGGTCTAACCTCCCTCTCTCTATTTCTCACTCTCTCTCTGAAACTTGAGCCTCAAAAGATAGAAGCTCGCAAACACATGATTTCTCACTATTAGTTTTCTTGACGTGCAATTTTGACTGTTTTTGGTTTGAAGGCGGGACTAGCATTCTGCAGAAAAAGCAAGAAGAAACAACGATAAAGTGGAAGTATGTTGATCATAAGATCCTTTCAACTTTGGGGTTGACATCTGGTGTGAGGAAGGTAAGCTGTTTGTAACTCCCAACAAATTTTCTCTCCACAGCATGTCGTATGTTGATTCAGTATTTTATTTGAGATAGGCTGTTTGAAACTCATAGTCCAAGCTGCTAGCTTAGAACATGGATTAAAAAAATCAAACTATGTTTTTGGCTCTATATTATCTACAAACTTGATGAAAGCAAATTAGTTCAGCTAACTGGTCTCTGAAACAGAGAATTATACTGTATGTGTGTGTGTGTAATGTTGGCTTGAATGCACAGAAAAAATCAAAGAGCACTAGTTAGAGTATTCAAACACACAGATGACCCTTTAGATTTTTCACCTTTCTCATGTGCCGTCCGCTTGAATTATGAATTGTGCATAAAAAGAACAAGTTTGCTCACAATCACCTTTTTTCAACTTTTCCTTGCCAAACTAATTGTTGCTGCTGATCTTTTCTAATATAGGTATACACCATGATCCAGAAATTCAATCAGGATAAATCATCAGTCCCTGCAACTACAAGAATGAGACGGGGCAAAAAATTATCGAAAACCACTGATCTAAGTTGCTGGTGATACTCCTGCCGGTTCGTGGAGAATTTATAACCTTATTCTCAAAGAAGTTGACATCAGTTCTGGAGAACCCACCATAAACGGATTTAGAAGGTATGAAGTATGTGCGTTTGGTCTGCGTTCTACATTTCAGCATGATGATACTAATGTCAAAGAGGCTAGAAAGATTAAAGTGCTTATTTTCATCTTTGAACTAATTAAGCTTAGTTACCTGACTCAGAAGGCTCGTAGAATTAGCATATTTGTTTGTTCTATCATATCTTGTTTTGTAGTACTTTTAGATGTTTAATTCGTGGACCTGATAATGTTTTATATTTTGGTAGGTAAGTTGTGAGATTTTTATTGAGGAGTTAACCCTGCCGATTGGAACCATTTATGGTTGATGAGAAATCATTTTGTGCTTTGGTTAAGCAGCATTTGGGTGAGATCGAAGAATCTGGATCAATTTTCAGCTGATTTTTTTGTTTTCGTTTTCTGTAAATGGAGAATTTCTTGATATTTATCTTTAATTTATCACTCTCTTCACACCAATTTTGTTTTTTGGTTGCACTCCCACTATCACAAGCTCAGGGAACCCCACTGCTAAAAAAGGTGATTGATGCAATATTCAATATCGACATTTAAATTCTTTCAACACTTTCGCCAGTGGTGACTTACCATAAAATTTTCTGGAAAAAAAAAACGGGGAAAATAGCTTTATTATTGGTGTTAGTATTATTAATTTCAAATTGTTTATCTATGTAGATTGTGAAATCAAGTTGATTAATTTTTTTTTAAAGTAGCATTAAATCAGCCGAAAATTTTATCAGGATAAATTTGATAAATAGCACATCAATAAATCTGCTGTGTTGACCTCACAAGGGAAGAAACGAAAGATTAAATTCTTATCATCAAATGTAGGATCAAAACAAGAACCATTGAACAAGACAAGAACTTATTCTCACAAGGTAAAACGTTGTTCCACATGGATTTTCAAGCAATGTAGCATCTTATAATTATACACCCACAGGTTATAGGCAGTCACCCTCAAGATTTTGTGCTGAGCACATATAGATTACATTGGAACAAGTAGCAGGGTAATATGGGATAAAGCACATACAACAAATTCTAATCATACAGCTCAAAGGATCAAGTCCACCCAACGCATGTTTATAGCAGTCGAGTGATGAGCAACGGATTAGGAATACGGACTTGCATTATCCATTGCCTGTCGGAGTTCACTCAAGAAATCTTTCGGCAGCCTGTTATTACCAGAAGGTTGAACCAGCTGAACGCAGAAAGCCATTCTTCAGTTATTAGGAGAAATAACAGATGGCAAGCTTTTGCTGCCTTGTTTCAGCCATTTTATATTTTCTAATTAAAATTACATCTGTTCTATTTACAGTTTTTTTGGAATGTGAATTAAGAAATAGGAAGAAAAATTAACCATACCAGATGTGGCAGAATAGCGTGACCCCAGGGTGAAGCACTCTTCCTTACATACAAGACTGGCCTTTCTGAAACACAAAAAGAACACCATCAATGTAAACCGAGTACATATTTCAAAAAAAGATAAATTGCTTTTTCATTTTACACTCAGAGAGATCCAAGTCGGTCGGATACTGTACAACTGACATACTATTTGAATTTTATAGCACTTGGGATCGTGACAGATTGAAAACGTTCCTCACAATGGTAAATATTTATTTCAATATGAGATAAGCATGTATTCGATTTCTTAAAAAGAAAGGTGAACGAAATCAGTAATTTTATATTTCCCAACCTTTATACTCACCGGCTGAATCTTCTGGCAAACTGTTGTGGGCATTCAGCGCAGCTGTCCAACCTTCAAATTGAAACACAGCATTGAAATTCTTAAATCCAGTAAATCCTCAAACATCTAAGCATCTGAAACTAAGAACCAAAGGGATATAAAACAGAGTGATGGAACAAAATTGATTAGCAGCTACTAGTCCTAACTCAACAGAGGTTATTGATCAGAAAACCCTAAAGGAAACCATATCACATACACACAATGAAATCATTATCAACTATGTTTCAAGTAAATGTTGCCATTTGTCATGATTTATAGGCTCAAGTAATTTTTTTTTGTTATTTACTTCTCAACTGCACAAGACAAGGTTTAACTTCAACACCTCAACAAGCAATAGGATGAAATCAGATGGTGGAAAATAATATGAAACCAAAGAGTAGATAGTTGCAAGACTGGTAATGCTGCAAAATCAATAATGATTCAGCAAATCAAGGTGTTCTCCAAGCTATATATGCCGCCAATGCTTAATTTTTCATTTATATTGTCTTTCTAGAACAGAAAAAGAGCTAACCTTGTCACAAAATTAAAGGAAGAATTTCATACCGCCATTGTATCAACCTACGAATCTATATAAGCGAAATCAAACAAATCTCACTGAAGCATTTTAAGTTAAAGAGAAAGTGGGGCAATTAGACGCACGGTTGTTCAGTAGCTGAGAAGCTTCACTGTTGGAGCACCCGTGCAAAGGTACTAACTTTGTACGAAGACTTTCATTGGCGCGAGTGGCATAACCAAAATCCCCATGGTCTGATAGAGTACCACCTTTGGTGGCACCAACCGGGTTCCTCTCTATGTCATTTGCGTAGCTGTTAGCCCGTTCAAGTCGATCTGCGTCAGTGATGCATAAAAACAAAATAAAGAAGAATGCAAACAAGATTATTAATCATTTGATCATTGACATATTCTCCAGAAATAATGATTGTGATAATTTTATCTGTATACAATCAAGTATTTTTCCTATCCAACTGTTTCATTGAATTCAAAATAGACTTTATCTGAATCATCAAAAGAGACAAAGTCAAAGTTTTTAAAGTGACCACGTTCAGTCTGTCCAAGAATGCTGATGCTGTGGAAAAGCAAAGATTGAGCTGCATTGTTTAAGGCTTATAATACAAGGTGTAAGCAGAATCATGGGCGCCAAAAGAATTATCTGGTTTGATCGGATACTTCGTAAGAGCCTCAGAGAATAAAACAAATTATTGCAAACAACTTCAGGTTACAAAAACCTCAGAATCAATTTTTGTTGAGCTGACAAAATTTACTGCACCTACAAACAACAATAATACCGTAATCCGAGCATGTACAACAAAGAATTATTCAAATAACTAAGTTGAAATCTCCAGCTTGCTTCTAGAAGACATTAAGAGAAACAACATTCCCCATCAAAAAAGCCTACTACATTTTTTGTTTTTGTTAGAACGAATAATAAAAATTTAATTTACGCATTAAATGACATTACCTCCACCAGATTTACGCCTGCCAATTGATCGGTTCCTGCATGTAATAAATCCACCAAATCATCCCTCCACTTAAACGAATAATCCAAATTTCAAACAACGGGTCGAAGCAAAAAATTATACCAGAAATGCACAGACAGATGTAAAATAACAAGAGGAAAATGTTTGACATTACCGTTGATTAGGAGGAGTGTATCGCTTGACGGTGGCGATGCTGGCGGCAGCTGGTGCATCCGAGCTAGGGTTTTCCAGCATCGCGAATTAAATTCCTATTTCGCTGCCGCCGCTCCACCGACCAAACCGCCACGGCGATAGCTGAATTCCGAGGAGGAAATTATTCTTATTCGTTAATTTTAGATACTGAAATTCAATTGGTCGGCTCCAGAAATAGAAATTGAATTCCAGAATAGAACGATCGGATGGCTATATTGACGCTGCCCGTCGCCGAGATGGAAAGAGATTGGGGGAATCGAGGGTTTCGATTGACAAATTTGGTACGTAGATTTGTACGTTATATATTCCTTCCGCAGAAACATCACAACCACGCGCCTCTCCGGAGCGTGGTAAGAACGACGCACTAATTTCGCAACATTGTAGTCCTATAAATTTGTAATACACCCAACACTATTATAATCAAGTTATTACTGATGTCGTTTGTTGGCAAATACTCCTATAAAACCATCTAAATAATTTAGACGATTTTGAATTTTAAACTCAAACTCATATTTACTCTAAATTTCAAATCCAAACCCGTCTAGAAGACAACCTTTCGTTTGTTTGATATTGCTTTGAAAATTGATATTGCCCGTGTTGATATTTTTATTAATTGAACACAATAATAGAATAATATAAAATGAATAATGCCAAAATAGTCACCTACAAGGGTGATTAAGTGCTTTTCAATACCTAAGATATTCGAATATTTTGTTTCTTGCTATCAAATTTGCTTCACTTGTGTATATAGTAGCATTGCAATCAAATATGCAATTACATTTACAGCAATTACAATTACAAATGTTAAAGAATCTTCACCAAAGCATGTGATGACGCCCTTCTTCAACGTAGCAGCAGCTCAAAGCGTTTAGAAAAGTTCCTCTGAGTTAAATTTATTCCAGGCCTCCTATTGGGACATACATACATAAATATCAAAGTCAATCACATTTATCAACAAAAACATTGTTATTTCCATCTTCACTATGCTTTTTTCCCAGAGACCAATACTTTGAATTACCTTAAGCAGGTCAAAAACCTTTTCAGCAATGTACTTTTGTTGGAGTGTGGCACCCTTTTGCTGCACCTTGTCTGGATGAATGCAAAGGGTAGCTTTTCTATAGAATTTCTTCACAGAGGCACCACTAATTAAATCTGTCAGCGAAATTGGCTGCCACCCACATTCAGGCCAAAGCACCTACACAGATATTCGGAAACAACGATGCAATTCATGATACTCGAAGTGAAAGAAATTTATAAATAGCATGTTGCGTGCAACAATTTATACGCAAGGCAGAAACTAATACAAACGCACATATTGCAAAGTTGACAACAGCGCTCGCAGATTTCCTTCTTTTCCAGCAGCCCATCGCTTGATTTCAATATCAAAATTCTCAGCAAACCTCTGCAAGAGGACCAGATAAACATCACGTCATTACCTAACATAGACCGTATCAAAGCCATCTACTGCAATCAGATTTCTTCAAAGACTTGGAACAAAAGCAGTTGATATAAAAACCACACAACATTATGTCACATGTATAAGAATAAAATCGGCATAAGGATTCTGATAGGTGCACAATAAAATTCAGGATTCAGTGGTAATAAAAAAATTATGACTTGACACGAAGGGAAAACTGAAGGGAAGCTTTTAGGCGCATCTGGTGTAGCAGTTTTCGAGCTATTTATTACATCAACTTGACAATATATGTGGGAGAAAAGCCTTGGCATTAGATGATAAGGCAAATACATCTTAATTAAAATTCAACATTTGACATTGGTCTTCTTTCTTAGGAGCACTAAGAATACCATAATAGACTTGTACTAATTTATTAGAGTTATTGATGAACTTACATGTCTTTCTTCTTGCTCCCTTTGAGCTTGAAGGTCTCGATGATTCTTCTCAGCCAATGCTTTAGCCTGGGCATATGGGACCAAATTCATTAACAAAAATAGCACATCCAAAAGACATTGTGGTAGATTTCAAGTCGGTTAAGAGATCAGAAATTGTGGTTCATAAGAGAACTTAAAGACATACTGCACGCTCTTGAGCGCGTTGGTCGCGCGCCAGCCTGGCTCTTCTTCTTTCTTCAGTTTCCCCTTCAACTTCCTGAAATAATCCAGCTGACGAAGCTGCTTTTGAATAATTTCCAAAGAAGAACAGCAATCAGCATGATACAGATGCTAAACACCACCACCTTCAATGATAATGTGAACAGTTCTATACCTCCAAATATAGAAGATAAATCATCAACTATGTTCGTAGTAGAAGAAGCCTTCTTCATATTGGAGGAGGCTCCACCAGAAGATGATGTTCTCTTTCCAGGTTCAGATGCTCCATTGTTCTGATAAAAGGGATCCTGCAAAATACATATCAAGACAAAAGTCATTGAATGACAAAATCTTATTGACTGAAATATAGTGCATGTAATACCACTTACAGTTGAATTTTCCCGTGACATTGGTGCACTACTTGCTCTTCCCCTGCTAAAAAGGGATTCCAGATCATCATTCCATTGTTGATTCATCTTTGCAGCAGTTGCTAAAGCTACCCTTTCTCGTGCTTCGGCTGCAGCTCTCCCCCGAGCCTCTGCTGCAGCCCTATCAACAGCATCTCTTTCAGCTCGACGCCTGGCTTCCACTTCAGCTCTTGCTGCAAAATCTTTTTCCCTAATTCTTTTCTCATTTGTTTCTGCAGTAGCAGCTCTCTCCTTAGCTTCTGCAGCAGCTTTTTCACGGGACTCAGCCTGAGCCCTCTGCACTGCTATTCTTCCAGCACGTTCTCGAGCTTCAGCATTTGCCTTCTCAACAGCGGCCCTTTCAGATCTTAGGCGAGCTTCTGCAGCTGCTTTCTCACGTGCCTGAGCTGCTGCCCTTTCACGTGCTTCCCGATTGGCCCTTTCTACAGCCTGTCGTGCCTTCTCTCTTTCAATCTCCCATGATCTCTCCCTCTCCCTCTGAAGTCTCCTCTGCTCTTTCTCTTCCTCTTCCTTTTGTTTTGTTTCACGCCCATCGTGCTCATTCTTCTCTAGCTGCACAGATTCCTTATGTCTAGTGTTCTTTGCATATTCCCTTTCTCTTACCTCCTTAGCATGCTTGAATTTAGCCTCAGCTTTCTCCATAGCCTCCTTCATAGCAGCAGTTGATGCAGCGGCAGAAGCAGAGAATGCATTTGTATCTTCACTATAATGCTGATTTGCACTTCCACCAAGGCTGCTTTCAGACTTGGTCCCAGGACGTAACAACTTAGGACTTTGGGAGTGCTGACTAAGATTTGAAGGGGAAGGGAATTTATCAACTTTCTTTTTTGAACTTGATGAGGAGAAAAGAGTCTCTTCCCTTGAATTCTGATGAGGAATGGGTGGGGGAGGTCGTGAGGGGGGTGGAGCAGATGTGGGTTGTGTGAATAGAGGAATCTCTGATGCAGTCAACCATACATCATCAAATTCCATATTGCTTGCTGAGTATCTAAAAGAAGAGTTCCCCTTCTCTTCTCTCATTGCAACAAATTGTGATGATGCATATCTTGAAGGACCCATTCCTTTACCTCCTTCATCCCTGTTATGGGAAAAAGAATGAGCAGGTTTTTCAAAACTATCAAGCGGATCTAAGTCACCATATCCTCTGCTACCATCTGATGAAGCTTCAGCACTTGCCCTCCTAGATTTACCATGCTTACCGATATCATCCACCGGATCTTGAAATACCCCATATGACAAAGATCCCTGAGTAGAAACTGATTCCAAAACTACAAAAGATTCATCAAGAACATTGCCATGCTTTGAGCCAACAACTCGCCCGGAGCTCAAATTTGACTCTGCTATAGGTCTGTTCAGAAAAATTAAAGAGAGAAAATTTATGTTCCTAAAGTATATTATGATTTACAGAAAAATAGGAAAATATTTATGCTTTTCAGATTTCTTGTTTTCATCCATTGGGTTCACGGAAAATTAACAAAATCATGGCGTCAAACAATTTTTTGTTTGCAATTGTGGTGGTTAATCCATCTGGCTTCATGTGAGAGACAAGGATAAACAAGATAACATTATAAACCATTCTTTGCTACTGTCTGCCAACATTTTAAAGGATGAGACTGATCCCAGTGATGATATTAGGCAGAGTCAGGTGACACTAAATTGCAGCAATGACAAAGTAGGTTTAAAAGCCAAGTGAAAGATTGCCATAGTTATATCCATATTATATAAATTGCATCAGAATTTGCATGCATGCAACATAAACAATAGGAAGTTGCACAAGTTTCCACACTCACTACAACACAATAAGTAAATAACCAATAAATATGATTTTAATTAAAACAAAAATTCACCTGCTACTAGCAGCATAAACGCCAGCTAGCGAACCATCAAAACCCTCTGAACTCGAGCTGCCCAAGATGTTCTCCATCGCTCGTTGGTGCCACCGCAAATTCCCCAGCAAATCATTGTTTTGATTTCCACCC
>AYJT01070753.1:0-10847 GCA_001278415.1 Ocimum tenuiflorum
GCTACCAATATCGACACTCTTCGCGTCCGCATTGAAAATAGAATCATACTCGAAATCCCTCAATGAAGAGTGTTCATTGCTAGTGCTATGATTTGAGTTGGGGATGAACTTGGCGGGCTCTCCAAACACATCGCTAAACTTCGCGGATCTCGGTTTGGTCCCTCCTGGCCCGAACCCGAAGTCGTGGGCCAGGATATCCAGATTGTCCATCAAAGAAACCACTCAATCGCAGCAGCAGCAGACACGAATACAAAAGAAGCCCTAATCCGACGAAAATTTGGCGCAAAATGATTCCGACCGAATCAAAGCGGGTCTGATTAGGAGTTCAGCATCACATGTGTGATCGGAATGTTGAAGCGGATTAAATGCTCTGGTCATGTGAGGAGGATTCATAAACTACGCCAAAATACACACTCTTACGTATAGGCGAATTACGTTATTTTGGTATCCACAGTGCGTTCAAATGATGAAGAGGGGATAAGGTGTAGGGTTTCTAATGATCCAGTCCTGCACAGTCTATACCTTCTCTCGCTCTATCTCTATTTCTATCTCGCAGATCATATGACGATGATGAAACTGCTTTCAGCTTCGCCAAAAACGAATCGGCCTTAATCTTCAAAACTGTGCATTTTCACGGTCTACTTTCTCTCCCTATTTTCCGAACTACCTTTCTTTTACTTTTCATTTTTCCTTTTCTTTTTGAATCTTCCCGGTTCCACTTTTTTCATCCTCTTTTTGTCCAGTCCACGAGCATCTATCAGTGCATTAAAAAGAGTTGTTGACAAAAAGGGATGTCTGCAGTTGCTTGGAAGTTAGATTGCGTCTTCTTAAGGTTACTAATATTGTAATTTCCAGCATGTTTTTGTGAAGAGTTAGGATCTTTAATAATAGACCGATTAAATTTGTCTCGCATATTTCTTTGGGCCACTACTTCAAAAGATGTAATTTAATCGTCTCAGTCGTGTTAAGGAATATGGTGCACGTAGTTATTTGCCCTTTGTTCCAATCTATGCATGTTTTTTATGTGGAAAAAAGAAAGCATGTAGTTCGCTGTTTGCCCCCATCCCCATGTACTTTTTACTTTTTTTTTTTTCTTTCAAGAAAGGAGGGATAAATTCTAAAGTGAGAAAAATATGGTATTGATATAAAACAAACACTAAACTATAATTTGTATTAGAATGACTATTAAACTTTAATTATATAACAACTAGCACGTTAATTTTATAACCACTAACACGTAGAGTAGACTGCATGCTTCATCCATGATAGGTAAGAGACCGGAGTTCAAACCCTCTCCAAATGCAAGCTCACAATGGCCCTGATAAACTATAATCATTACAAAACAAATGAAAGATGTGAGGTTTATATTTTGTCGTGCATAGCAGCACGACGTTTATTATCTCACCCCTTAGTTATTTACATAACTAAAAATGAGTTCTGCACTACACTAGGAGAATATCAACGAGCAGAGCTGACTAACCATTTTTATAATTATTATTTTTTTCTTGTAAATGCTCCACAGAGTGGTCAACATCAGAGAGTCAGAATCAGCAGCAAGAAGCAAAAATCAGCATCTCAAGATTTATTTGCCAAGGGTGATGGAGGAAGAATGGAGTTGGCAAGCTCTTCGTTCAGCTTGACAGGAAGTGGTGGCATCTGCTTCATTATTTCTGGCAATTCATGGAAGCTGATTTACAGAGTTCAGATCAAGGCCCTTATTTTCTCAAAACTTCTATTTTTAAAGCATCAAGCATTTTATATGCTAAAATAGGCCAGAAAGAATGGTCTGTATGTACAGAAACTAGAGAGGTTGATCTAGAGTCGCATTATGAAGTACCTCCCTAGTGGCAATTGTTAAAAAAGGGTCAATATAGACACAAAGGGGTTTCTACCTAAGCAAAATAAACATGATCGTTATTATTTTTCTTTTAGTTCTTTGAGCATCCCCATTTTAGTTTTTCTTGTAATCCGTTCTTTCATGATTTAAGTTATCCAAAAGAAATATTATGGCGATTGCTGATGAAGTGTATTCATTTCATAAATTATGAAGAGGCAAGCTTAAACCTTCACTTGCTAGTTTATTACTCATTCTTGCTAGTGTTTGAAGATGTCCAAAGGCTAAAGTTTCAAAGCATTTTTTATTCCTACTTTATCTTATTAGATGACATGGTGAGGCTAACAGTAGCATATACGTAGTTCAAGAGAAAATAACTAGGAAAGGTAATAGAGAACATACTCGTTTAAGATAGAAAGGATATTTGTCCGAGCTTGACAGAAGAGTTCAATGTTCTCATGTATCTGTAGGAAAATATTAGAAAAATAAATAAAAACGATATCCCACCATATTATTGGAAAGGCTATGAATGCTATGCCATCAACAAAGAACCGTAAAAGCAAACTAAAAGAAAGCAATCCACACATGACATCACATCTATTAGAACGAATGGAGATTGCAGTAGTCTATAATGTGTGAAATTTTCAGAAGTTAAAATTTGTATATTAAAAGAACATATTTTTATATATTCACTTTGCAGATGTGAGGCTTTCTACATTAGTCTGCTTAAGTGTTGAGACTCAAGATTTGAACAATTCTGAAGTAACAAACCAAGCTCGGCCAGCAACCAAAACAAAAAAAAACTGATTACTTTTGCGCAGTCCATCAAATATGGCGCGTACTATTAAACTCTTGAATTTACTCAAATTCCTTTGGAAATTGTGAATCACTGTAATGTAAATGCAAGTACCTTAAAGGCGGAAAAATTGGTAGAAATTTGATCCAATGCTTGCGCACTTTGCTCAAGAAGCTGTCCGGTGGCTCCACCAATATCTGGAATTAATCGAATTAGAAGCATTGAGATATAAACTCACAAAGCAGACAGTAATGGACATATAAATAAACAATAATGATTGGCCATCAGATGGTTTGTTGAGATATGATGTGTATGCATCCCGAAAACATCAGGTAATCAACACTCAAGCCCCAAGGAGTTCATGATAGTTTCAAGGACATAACATCTATTTAGCTCCAGATGAGCTTGGAGATCCTACTAAATTTTGTCTTAAGTTGGAATTTACAGTTGGACATGTGAAACAACAATTTTCCATTGAATATTTTACTCATATGCATATGTAGTAGCAGCCTAATCTAGTTACAAAGGGTCGAGAGAAAAGAATCAATCATTAGACACCAATAAGTGATGAAACTCAAAGTCGACCCACGAGGAGAGACCCATTACCAATATACATGCACAGAGAATGCTTTGAAGGAAATTCCATGTGTTAGCACATTCCAATTTGACCATGCATGAAAACATGATGTTGCAAGATGTTTATTAAAGTGAGCATTCGGAATTTCACACTTTAATGTTCCGAACTATCACAATCATATTCAAATTTCAAGGAACAAAGGTATCGCAGGGAGGGTCTAGACAAACATAACAAGCATTCAAAATATGTCAAGAGGAGGTGAAAAAAACATTGGTTGCATAAATGTTTAACAACTTAAAATTTAACTTCAAATTAAAATAAATGTAATTATCCAAGTGACCCCCCAGCAAAACTGTCTGGTCTTCCCAATGAATAGGTCAGATGTTAGAGACAGGACTAACCTTTATATGAAATTCCATCATCGCTTTCCATCTTCATTGGCTGAACGTAGGGATGGCCATTAGAGCGGTTTGCAACTTGAGAAGATTTTGGCAATGAATCTATTGCTTTTTCCTGACACAAGAAAAACTCTTACAGTGGAGCATGTCTAATATTGTGTTAATTCAACAAATTCCACATGAAACTAGATTAACAATAAACTTGATTGATCATGTTCTCGACTAACAGCAACATATACAGTTCGTAGTCACGCATGCCAACTAACCTTCCAAAAGTATATCTCCAGAAAAAGAATTAAAATCTAACGAGGAACTGTACACGATTAATTATAAGAAACATAAGGCATTACTTGGGGTAAATGAGAATCAAGCAATGCATTTCCAAGCTTATGTTGATTAGTTTGACAACAAAACTAAGAAGCATCAAAAGATAAGTGAGGCTTAAACGTAATAAACAATTATATTATCTTTAAACATAAAACTACAAGATCATTCTGACATTATGATTTCTGATAAGCCTATAACTGTTTGGTGTCCACGAACTATCCATAGCTACACAAACATACACCATTCTATAGATGTTAAATCACGATCGTTCAAACCCAGGTATTACATATCTCCTTGTCCAATCCCGTATAAATGTTTATAACTTTTACTTATTAGGCCAGACCAACTTAATAAAGCAATCCTTCAAATGGCAAATACAAAAGTAACATTAGAGAATCTACAATTTCCATGTTCCAAAATATGATTGACTGTACCAAAGAGATGCCCAGATGCTCCACATGGTTAATATTTCATGACAGAAAGGATAGTGGAGATAAGTTTCTAGAATAAGAGAGCATCCATACTTGAAATTAAAACATATGTGAGTACCTTTTTGTCTTTACTCCTTCTCGAATTGTGATCATCTTTCCTCCTCTTGCCATTTTCCTTTTTCTGCATAAAGTGAGCCATTAGGATCAAAGTGAGACTCTGACTTTGGTGAATGCTTCTCTCTAATAGACAGGAGCTTCTTGGTGCAAGAACGGCTGTAACATCCGCCGTCAATCAAAGCAAAAATAGACATCAACGAGGGTTTCTTGCAAAATCGACAAGCGTACCACGCAGGGAGCAGCATGCACTATATAGGTCATGTTACCCAAAACTACCAAATTCCTAACGGAAGATAATTTAGTTCTCCACTGTTCGTTCTTATCTCCTTAATTTTAGGGAAGCCATAATTAAACCATGTATTCCTTGGATAACATAGGGATCACATTAAATGCAATAGATAGAACTTAATATTGATTGATTGACAAGGAATGTTATGAATTTACTATCGAATGTCAACATTTTAATCAATGTTCTGTTGTTCAAAAAATAAATTCTCATTGTAAATGATTAAGTTAAAACCGAATGACATATATGTTTTCAAGGCTGATGCTCCGAAATAAAACTTAGAAAATTACGAGCCTGTTACACCCAAATTTACAAGCTTACATTCATCCATCTGCAACGCAATGCAATATCACGAACTGTCTTGTCTTTTAAAGCCTGAGCAATCTTGGCATACCGAATAATGTTGGCTTCAGAGGCATATCTGCAGACAGGTTCACTCAGTATCTACAAGATACAATATAAAGCCAGTATATCCCATAACATCTCCAGAAAAATCAATCGACATAAACAGATGGACCTATGAAAAAAACAATTCATTAAATGAGCATAAATAGTACCAAAGTAAGAGGTCCAGTGAATGAACCAATGAATAGGAGCATTCCATCTTCTTTTCTTTTGTATAAGGAAAAAATCATCAAATCAGAGTCAAAAAAGGTATACAGGATGACAGTGCAAGCATTCCAACTCGAACCTAATAAAAATTAGAATCATTGGGGTAATTTTGTAATTTTGGCAACTCAATAACCACCTGCTCGATGCCAAATCTTTATAGTCAGCACAAAAAATACATAGATGAAGTTCCCCAAATTTATTACGTGTTTATTAGGAACGACAGATGGAATTCTACATAGTGGAATCTTGAGACAAGGCAAAAGCGATTTTCTTATTCTATTCATTAGATTTCACATAACTCTGGATCTAAATTTGAGTGTATCATAAAGCATACCAAATTCACCTTGCACTTTTTATTGCAACTTATTCTAATTGAAAACAGTGTGGCAATTTATGATAAGTAAAACAAGCCAGCGAGGTGATCAGAACCGGATCAACTTTATCCAACATTATCTAGCACGATCTTATGCTTGTCATTATGTCTTAATAATATAAGTTAATACCATGTGTTGAGCATGCGCAAATGAACTCAAGGAGCTTCACATTCTACACAAATTCCATATGTCCACTTCAAGCAGTGATTTATGCTTGTCATTTTATCCGAATATTAGTAAGTTAAAGACCACCTGCACTTTGGCTGGGTACAGGCAGATGAATTCAAGCAGCTTTGCATTCTACATAAATTCGACGGTCCTTAACTAAGCACAACAGGGATCAAAGTTTTCGTCGCCATTAAAAAAGAATTACAAAAAATAATTCCTAATTAGCAGCAGACTGGAAATAACTTTTCAGCCCCAAAGTTAAATCAATATACAGAGCTCGAATATAAATCAATGGAGCTGTCGTAAAATTGGCAAACGAGCAAGAGAACATATTCATATAAACTGAGCTACAGCATCCTAATTTAACAGTAGCAAGATGCGGAAATTCGTAACAACTTAGTTAGATAGGGGGGGAAATATAGACCGACTTAGAGAGCAGGTCTTCTAGCGTTGTTTGTTCTTCCGGCGTCCAGTCGAGCGATAGGCCGGGGTTATGCCGGAGGGCGGTCTGAGCGGGGGCCGGCAAGGAGGCGCCGCTGGTATTCTCCGGCACGCCGCCGTTACTTTTGGCGGCATTATTGTTGTTGCCATTTCTACTAACGCCGGAAGGATTAGCACTCGCCACCATCGGTGAAATCTATATATATTTCTACAACTGCAGAATTTCTGATAGAACTTTTGGAACTTTTATTAGCTGGGGAAGAGATTTGGTGAGAATCACACTGAATTATAGTGTTGTAACTTTGGTGAAGGATTACAGGATTAACGTATGGTAATCAGTGATGGTTTTCAGCTAAGGAAGACAAAATCTGTAGATTTTACTGCGCATTTTGTGGGTGTTTAAACTTTTCTCTGGATTAAACTATTAGTGCATTCCCATTACACTTAAATTTTGTTTTACAATTTACACACCAATATTCGTTTTAAAAAATCTATTTTCAATCGTAACTTTCATACTTTAATTTAGTTTCATGAATATTACATGATTTTCAATATCCAAATTAGACTACACAATATTTTTTTTTTATTGTTAATTATTTGTCTATCAAAAATTTTATAAGGTAGTCCACTGTTAGATCGCCTACTATCCTATTTATTTGAATTTGGATTTAAAGAATAGATTACTTAGAATTGTATAAATAAGTCTTTGCCAAAGTAACACCTAATTGAGATACTATAAAACCAAAACTAGACTAATAAACCCCAGACTGAAATTAATAAAGTTTGAAACAATTCTTTTTCCTTTTTCATATTTAAAAAAGAACAACATGGGCACAATGTATCTCTAATTAATCAAAAAGAAGTTTAATTTGATATGTTAATTTGATTATGAATGAAGTGATTGTTTAAAATTTAAGCTAATTTTCATTCCACAATGACGAGAAATCAGTTTTATATCTTTAGTGGATGATGCGTCCATCAATCCTCATACATACGAGAGACCAAAGTTTCATCCCCAATAATCCAATCTCCCTGTCCAAGAATGAAAAAAATCACGATATATAACTTCAATGTTAATTTATATAATTGTAATTCTTGCAGCCATAGAATTTCCATACCATCAAACACTCCATCACAGTAGCTGATCAACTATCATCCGAAGTCTGTCTCATACAAAGATCCAAATTGGATTTTTTTTTTTCTTTTTCATGTTAACAATCCAGTTTTTTTCCTCGCATTCTAGTAGTTTTCAAAATCACAACCATTTCCAGTCTCAGTGAGGGAGCAAACCGAATGCAAACCCTGCAAAAGTAAATCCACCAATTTATATACCGAGGGTTCCACAATACTTGTTCAATCGTCTTCTGGATCAAAATCCTTAATCTTCACATCTGCATCTTCCCCATACTGAATGGACACGTCAATTTGCGACAGAATGTACTCAATGCTGCATCATCATCAGGTTCAAGAATCAAATTGTTGCCTTCTCATAGCAAGCAACCAGTAGTTTGGCCAAATCCTTGATTGCATGATAAGCCATTCGAAAATTTCCAATTACAAGAAAACTATGAAAATCCAAATCGACAATTTGTCACGTAATTGAAAATTTTCGAATAATTTATCATATACAATTGAGGGTTTGGCCTAATAGTTTTCATTCCCAAGATGCAAGAGTAGATGATATATAAACCTGCTCTCTTTTCTCAGATCAAGAGGATAGAAGCTAACCATGCTGAACTGGTCAACCTGATAACACAGAATTTTGATTTAAGACAAAATGATGAGAAAATACTTCTTTAAGACACAGCGTTTGCAAGAAGATACAAAAGCAAGAGGTGCATTAGCAGTCAAGACAAAAGGCATGCTTGGCATTCAAATAATATAGTTACAGTAATTATAAAAGGTAAATCATATATTAAAACATACCACGTCAATTAAACTCTTGTTAAGTTTTCTAAACTGTGGAGCCATGCGCTGGTTCAACTCGCCCAATAAAATCTCAGGCTCCGGATTCAAGTAACTAAGAAAACGAAACAAGTGAAAATACTTTGTTAAGCAAGGCATGATAAATGGTAGACAAGAATTGTTTCTGTATGTAAACAGCACTGACTTCTCGATGTCCCTCTTGTTGGCGACAAGATCCATTTTGGAGAGAATATTAACATGAGGAAGCTCCAGTTGAACCATGGCAGACAGTGAAGCCATACAACCACTTATGAACTTGGTTACGTCGGTTACAAACTAATACAGGATACAACATAGAATTTTCAGATGGAATGGTCAAGTGAAAATACATGGGATGGAACACATGTTTAAGTACCTGTGAATCAAGTAAGTACACAACACAGATATTGAAGTTTTTACGCCTTAAATGCTCCACAAAATTCTTAAGCACAGGTACATGGGAGAAGAGCTCTATCTGGCCTATAGGTCAAAACACAGACACATCAGAATCTCAGCGCTAGAAGATGAGCAAGTGACTTTTGTAAAGCAGACAAATCAATTAAATAAAACTAGTAATCATTTAGATAAAACATACAGGTAACTCGTGCCTCTCAGAGAGAGAGAGACCAGTACAGGGTCGCATGATGAAGGTTATACAATGAGTATTAACAGCCATGAATTTGTCAGCTGAAAAATTACCACATGGGGATGGGTGCTCAATCCAACTACAAAGTTTACCATGTTAGGAAGAAAATATATATTCAGAAATAACTGCAAGGAAATAGGCATCAAGACTTCATCAATATTTAGAAGTGTAATGAGGAATTAGAACTGTCCTAACTATCACGATAAACACAACATCTCAGTGATCATTATCAGTGACACATTTAAAATGAAAGGAGAGGGCAATAGTCGATTATATTCCAATATAGGGAGTCTAATCAAATAATTACAGCCAAATATGATCATATTGATGAGGATATATCAGCAAACATCATAGATGATTTTTTTCCGATTTATATCTTTTGATGTGCTTATTCACATAAGAGGTAGAAACCATAACTTATATCAGGATTTAAGATAAAGTCAATTGAAGATAGAACAAGATTCACAAGCATTCCATGTACACAAACATGATATTCCCCAGTATTCATTTCTGACTACAATCATAGTTTCTAAGTGAGCATAAATTCACCAATATTTTCTTTCATAAGACATTTTTCTGCAATGAGTAGCTAGAATTCTTTCCTGCATCACATAGGCCACTCCAGGATGATTATTGTCATTATGCCAGCATAGTTTAAGTTCTTAAACATACAGAGAATAAATGAAAGGAATCAATCGTGTACCTGGGCAGTCGAAAACTAAATAATCGTCATCTATATAATTGTCCAACTCTTCCGTTAGCCAATCATCCAGATTTTCTTCAAGGTGCATGTGGCTAGTTAAGGCTGCACATAGTGTGATACAACAATATGGAAGACTAACATGTCATCAAACTGATAATCCGCCAAAAACACCAAGTAATTTAAGACAGCACTAAAACATAAATTAACAGTGAGAATATAAATGAACAGCATTGCGTCTGAACTCTGAAAAGGATACTCCATGCAGTAAATGAGGCCACCATTTGGGCCCAATCCAAGCTCCTCCATGACATCCTCTAGAGAAATCAGTTCCCTGATATCTGAAAAACAAGAATTTACAAGCTCAACGAAAACCAAAATAAAACAATAGACCAATTCGAAAGTTGTAGACACTCACCCATTGCTACAGGATAGTCAAAATTCTCAGCAGCAGGATCTAAGTTCACAACATGAATTGATCGACCAACAGTTTCACAGTGGCGGTGCAAGTTCGAACAGTAGGTAGACTGTAATAACAAGATCGAAAACCTCTTAGTAGAGAACATAACTCAACATCATATTAAAGATACAAATTTCCTTAATAACCTTTCCACTCCCAGCAGGGCCAATGACAAGTTGTGCATAACCCATGACACTTTCCTCTTGGGTTTTTCTTGTATGTATTTTCAAGGCTCTCACTCAGTTGGAGATAGAAGTTCGGATAAATTGACAGGCTTGGAAGAATCCAAGAACTGCAACCAAAGCGTAAGTAGCGCACCAAACAGCAGCCGCAAACAATAAGCTTATTGCATCAGTGAGGCCCATAAAGTAATCTCACCAAGAAAAAAGGCATTACTATACCACCTTGAATTGCCAATAACACCAAAACGGGAGAAAATTAGATTCGAAGAAAGAAAATAGTTAAAATGTTTCAATTCATATAATGTGAACAATTGAAAAGACACAAGAACAATCTTAAGGGTATGAAAAAAGCACGATCAAAACCAGTGTGAGTTACATAATTGACAAAAAAAAAGGAAATACTCTGCGATAATTACAAAAATATAAATTTTCATATACACGATAACTACAATTCAATCTTAAACCATACTTTTCGTAGTTTAACTTCCAACTGGAGTAATAGTATTCAAAATCCTGACAATAATACAAGTAAAAACAAAATCACTTCCCAAGAA
>AYJT01070754.1:0-14895 GCA_001278415.1 Ocimum tenuiflorum
TAAGCGTCTATAATGCAATCATCCAATCACTAGAAACTAAAAACCACATACGCATTTCGAAAATATAGCAAATTCACTTTTTTTTTTATCTGCCACTACACTAAACCTCCAACAGCAGTTCGAACCCATAATAAAAATGATGGTTTGTTTTTTAACAAAACGATGGTTATTATTGATTGATTGTTCAAAACATGAACCCAAACCAGAAAAAAAAATGAAAAAAAAAAAGAAAGAAAAGGAAAGAGAGAGAGAGAGACGAAGCAGCAATATGAGAAATTTACCTGCGACTTTACGCGACTTCCTGCGTTCTTTATTTTTTATAAGGCTTTGATTCTCTAGGTTTAAGTTTCAGTCATAGATATATAAAATTACGTTTTAGCACATAATATTAATACATTACTTACATTGACCCCTGAATTTTTATATGTTAACATTTTTAGACTGGTTTTCCAATTTTTAATTTTCCAAGGCTAACGGTGTCATATTTTCCCAACGCAAATTTCTTTGACGATCTTTTTGTTTCCATTAATTAATTTTTCTCTAATTTCCACCAATCCATATGGATGGCATTGCAATTGTAATTGACAAAAAAAAAAATGTAACAAATTCAAAGTTTTTTAAAAAGTATTTTTGAGTTGGGGGAGGGAGTGTGGAGATTCAAATCCTAAACTTCTCTTTTGAAAACTTTTCACATACGAATATACACTGCTGGTGAATTCTTAGGAAACGATTGTGTTATAATTATTACAGTAGAAAAGATTTTCTTGAAAATCTTAATTAAACTTTAATTTTTTCTTTAAATTAAATTTACCATGAAACCCGTTTATATATAAGAAAGGGGTGGGAGTCGGTGGCCGGTTAAATCGATCGAACTTGGTGGTTTGTGCAATATTATTCATTTATAGGGGCAAAATTTCAGTTCAACTTTTCTAAAGTTTGGAGGGAGAATTTTGCATCCCTAATTTCCACCCTAAACTAAACTAAAACAAATTCCACCCTTAATTTAACCGGGAATCTTCTGCGAGGCGTTGCGGATATTAGGTATATGTTGTGATTATTGCTCCTGTTTTGTTTTTGTTTGCTAATTGATTGATTAATCCTTTTTCATTTGTTCTGCTGTTCCGCACAAATTTGTTCTTCGAATATGGTATCTGAATTTTCATGCGGGTATATGGAGTTTGAAGGGTTCTGAACGAGTTGATGTTTGTTAATTTCCTGTTTTCTTGAAGTACGAGGGGGTAAAGCATTGTTATTTGCATCTCGGGAAGTGCACGACTTGTTCTGTTAGCGTGTTGAATTAACGTTGCTGTTGTTGTATGGGATTATGCACCACTGTCATGTTTGCGTCATGTGCTTTAGCTGTGCTTACTAGGCAGTTTGCTTCTCTTAGCTGGATTAGTGAGGAGAAATCATTTTACTAGAGCGAATATGTGATTAAACTTATTGTGTAACTATGTTGTATAACTTTTTGGTGCAGAAATGCTTCAGCTGTTTCTTTGTGAGCCCACATGGGACAATGACGTGGGAAATGATGAGTATTATAAGCAAATAATATTTCTTCTCGATGAGTTAGAACGAGTTATTTGGTCATTGGTATCATCAGAAGGCCGATCAGAAGCTCGGCTCTGGCTTTGTAAAACAATTTCAAGCATAAACTCCATCAGCCCCCACCGCCAACGAGACTTGTTTGTGAGACTATTGAGATCTAAGCCAATCAAGTGGTACTTAGCCTCACAACTTCTGCAATTGATCTTTGAGAAGCAACCACAAAAGATGGGGCCTATATTAGCAAAGAAGAGCTGCAGGCTGGAGGAATTTTTCAGAGGCAAGTGCTGCTTGTTACAAAATTTTATAATGGAAATGGAGTCAATATAGATTTTCTAATAGAGCTGAGAAATTTATCATCCATTATTTATCATCAGCAATCAGTAGATGCAGTCTGAAGTGGGATGGCTGGTACTTCAGTTAGTATGCATAGTAGTATGGATCAAGTAGTAGTTAAGCTGTTTGCCTGTACCTTCTCATGGTCCTTTAATATTATGATACAGAAATATGTATGTTTCATGAGGCATTGAGAATATTTTACTGAAAGGGTTTGACTCAGCTTTCCATGCTGAGCATCATTCTCTAAAGTGAACCATCATTGGTACAATAAAATTGTCTGATTGTGGAAGCTTCAATTATTTGGAACTTAAGATCGCATTGACTAGCTTTCAACTGTTTGGATGGTATTGGCAAGCTTCTTGTCCAATTTCATAATTGATTGGTGTAATGAAAAAATTTTGCTGTATTTTTTAGAACTTTACTCATCCAGACATAAGACACCAACACTCAAAAATTTCCTAGAGTATTCTTCAAATTCTCAGTCTTTCATTGCAATGCTTTTGCTAGTATAGATAATAAAGCTTGTTATCACGATCCTGGTAGCGTCTTGGCAATTGTTGACATCTTGTCATGTAAAATTGGATTTACTACTGCATTTACTGCTTTATGGGAGCTACTCATTCACAAATTTTCAACCGTCTTTGATTCTGTGTTGACTCTTAAACTGTCTATGTACAGGGAATCCCAGGCGTATCTTGCAGTGGTTCTCAAGTTTTATTGGTACTGGTGTCTCAGAACATGGAAAGGGTGCTAAGGCTTTGTCCCAATTTGCTTTTGTCAATCGAGATATTTGCTGGGAGGAGCTCGAGTGGAAAGGTAAACATGGGCAGTCTCCTGCCATGGTTGCAACGAAGCCCCACTATTTCCTTGATTTGGATGTTCAGCGGACAGTTGAGAATTTTATTGAGTATGTGCCTGAATTTTGGTCTTCCCATGAGTTTTCTGAGTCGTTAAAGGATGGTAGTATATTGCAGATTGATGCAAAATATTTTGTTGATTTGTTTACTGACTTGATGTACGAGGAGGAAGTAGAAGAAGTATGGGAAGTTATTGATGAATTCCTCATGGAGCAATCTTTCTCATTCTTATGCCATCACGTTCTAATCATTCTTAAAGAGCAAGATATGCATCTTTTCTTAGATTTGATACCAAAATATCTTAAATCAAAATCAGGAATAGTTGGGTCTGGCAGTGCATCTGAATGGTTTGAGATTATACTTTCAAAATACAGTGGTTCTACTACTATTGATCAGTTACTTCTTCTGAACGCGGTGACTAGTCAAGGTCGCCATCTTCTGCGGCTTTTGCAGGAAGAAGGTAGTGATGAACAAAAAGAAAAGATAAAGAGTTTGATCTCTCAACTTTGTGAACTGTCAAATCATGCCAATGATTTGGCAACAATTTTGGAAGAGGGCCTTAATAGAAAACCGTTAGTAGTCATAAAAAGGTTGGGCGTGCTGTCCTGGGCAATCCATTTTAGGCTATTGCAGGAATTTCACACTACTGAATCCTGGGAATCTCTATTTACGAGCAGTGGAATAAAGTTTCGGAAGTCTAACAAGTATGCTTTGCTGCATGATGATGAATTAATGGGAGATAGTGGATCAGATTATGATAGAAGATCTTCAGCGAGCCTCAAGCACAAGAAACATAGAAAAGGCAAAAAGAAAAGAAAACGAAATTCCGATCATACTGAAGATTACGAAGATGAGTTGGATGGATATAATTTATCAGATAACAGGCTAGATCTGCAATCCAATGTGGGTGATTGGTTGCTATCTACTGATGGCTATTCTACTACATGGACTAGTGTAAGTCCAAGACCTGTCTTCTTATGTTGATGCGGTTCAAATTCAGTTTCATGTTGTTTGCTTCCTGCTCAGTTTCATGCAGTTTGAATAATTTTTTTTTCCAAAAGTGTGTATATGAGTTACCATTCTGAAGTGACAGGCTAATTTGGAGATGAGTAGTTCTTTCATTGTCTATGGTAGCAAAGTGCAGGGAAAACCGTATCAATATAGAGAATGTTTGAATTCAACGTTATTTTATCAACTCTCACAATTATGCTTATGTAGGCGGATCTGCCAGAGCACCTTTCAAGGCATTGCTTTATTGTGTGGATGAAGTGGTTGTTTGCCAAGAGCGAGACTCTCTCTTAATCCTTCGGTCTTGGATTGTTTCCAAATCCCTATTGGGACATACCATTGCATTTCTTTTGTGGCAGAGCTCTTGATGAAAATTTTCGAGGTCTGTTCGAGGAGGTGATTCCTTTTCTTTTTAGTGCTCATCCAGTACCTCCTTTTAAAATTTTCTGGAAATTTCATGAATAACTAATACAAAATATTGTTGCCAGGAGGACCTACAATATGGAGCGGTGGATTCAAAACCAAGAGGAAATAGGAAAGCTGTAGAGATGTATTTGTCTGATGTAGTGGAAAGAGGACTTGCATTGCTATCTTGGTTAGTTACTTCCTCCTTGGATTTGAAGTATCATAGTTCGGATTAAAATACTGATTAAATGGTTTGAACGGTGCTTATGAATTGGCAGAACGTAAAGATGAAGACTTGTATGGCAACTGAACTGATCAGTGACCTGCCAGTAGCTGTATTTGGAAACTACAAGGTGCACTTCATGAGTGTGCTCTATGTTATACTGGATAAATATGCTTATCTTCTCTATCTCGTATTGATCTTTGCTGTTGCTATGTATGATTGACTGCCTGTTTAGATCTAGTGATGTATGCCTTTGGAAATCTCCAACTAATTCTTGACTTGGTGTGAGCAACTAATCTACAAAATACTGTAGAAATTATTATAGATGAGCCTCGTATGCTTCCAAAAAGGTGAATTGTAGATAAAATATCACAACATAAATATTTACACAGCGGGGGGCATCTCAATGGACGTTGGACGAGCAATTGCAGCAAATTTGAATTTATTATTGGACATAAAGCGGAAACTAGTTTATAAAAACATGAAGAAAAATTTGTGTTTGCTGGAAGAAATCATCTGTTCACATATCCGATTTTAAACTAGACTCTGAAGCTCCAGCTTCTTTGTTCTGCATGTAAAGGAGGAACAATTAAACACGGAAACAATAGCATACAATGCATTTTGTCACGATCGCGATTTATAGTATTGTGTTCTTCGAGGGTGCTAAAACTAACCCAGCTGGATTGATTCTGGTAAGCTGACATATCTGGGACATGATTCTTCCTTGCTGCTGGATTCAATGGTACAATCCCTAATCTGCAAAAGAACTCGAAGTTTGAAAATCGAGCAAAAATGGATTGTATGAAAAGCATAACATGCATGATTTTTCTCCACAAAATATAGAAAAATGAGCTTAAGAACTGTTCGATGATAGGGTCAACGAAGGGATTTTGTATAATACCCACGTAAAAGATATTACCAAAAAAATACCAACATATCAAAAGTGGTCTGACCTTGAAATCCTTACAGAAGCAAAGTCGGAGTTCCGCGACAGCATCACCTGAGCATGCGAGCTGCGGAGTGGCATGGAAAGCACTTTCAATGGCTGAAACAATGCCTCGAAGAGGATACTTTTCAGAGTTTGATGCGACGTAGCCAGCTTCTCTCAATACTTCCTGCATTATATAAATCATATCCAAGAGTGAAAAAAACCCAGTATGCTTGCTATTCTACAAATGTTCTGCCTTTCCCATAGATTCAATGACTCACAAGCCAGCTGAACCCATACAATCTGCAGAAGGAAAGGAAAAGTTTGATGAAAAGCATTATCTTACCGTGACATTATATTTGAAGTATAGATTGAGTGCTGTAACAAAGTAATCGTATTCATCTCGTACAACAGGAGACGAACAAGGTCCATGTTTTTCTGGAAACAAAAATGAAGAGAGGTGAACATTTGAAATCACAGCTTGGTCACCTCTTGCGGAGTCATCCGCAATAAAGTCACCCTATACAATTAGGTTAATGAATCAACACATCAAGAATAGTGAGCAGGCAGATAATTGTTGCATTGATATCTCAATTCGTAGAAAGATTAAGATCACACTATCTATTGTTGTGCAAAATATAGTGTTTTCTTATGTATGATGTGTCATGGAGAAAGGAAAAGACAAATTTTTGGCATCTCCTTCATTTATGGGGTTCAAAAGGCTTTTGGAAAGCATGGTGAGCGAAGATATGGACAGATTTGGAGAAGTTAATATTTTTAGCAAGTTGTAATGAGCTCTATAAAAATCATGTAACACAATCTTGCATCACTAATCGAAACTTACATAGTTGGAAAAGTTAATATTTGTAGAAAGTTGTAATGAGCTCTATTATTATCATGTAACACAATTTTGCATCACCAATTGAAACTTAATTTCACATAAAGTGCACTCAGTTTTTAACAAATATTGTGATACCGACGTTATCAAACACAAAGGAAAAGTATTGACCCGAGGTGAACTAAATTTATAAGATGTTTACCCCACTGTCACCACATGCATTCCAATCCGAAAGTTCCAAACATGAAAGAAACAGAGGGAATTATTGTTAGTTTCTTGCATTGGCAAAACCACTTCTATGAGAATGTGCATCAACAAACCTCATGTTCCCAAAATATTCCTGTTCCGCCATAGCAGTTTGATGCAGGTTCGCAGCTAAACGATGGCCAGTACTTATTCATGACGCCCAGTAATGTGGAGATCTGCAAAAACACATTAGTTATTTGGTTGAAGCACAGCTATTTTATAGGAGAAATGTCTATATGTTGAGGAAAATATTTCTTTTCTTTGAGCAATGTAAATTTGTTGTAATCTGACTGGGGAAAAAGAGGTAAATTAAACATAAACAGCATCAACCCCGGAGGCAAATTTAACCAAGCAGGATCAAGTTATTCACACGATCTTGCCTGATAACTAATGAGTGTATGTAAATCATAAACATTTCAAATGATGTGCTTAGAGGAAATTTTGCCGCCCATATAGTCTTCTAGATGGAAACAAGTAAACAGTATGCTGAAGAACTAACGACACAATAATAGACTTCATATATAATAAGCATTAAGTGTTGTCAACACATGCTCAAAGCAGTTCATGCGTGGTTTTATTAACAAGTGGTTCCAAACCCATTATGCGGGGAAACCCACAAATGCCAAAAACAAGACCATCATCAAAACAGCCAAAGAAGTTACACACATATCCATACATACCCCTAAGGAATTTGCAGAAATTTTCTAAGCCCTAAAGTATCTAAGCAAGCACAAACATGATATAGTACCTCTTTAATATCAAACCTTTTGCCAGGGCAGCATGCCGGCCAAGTCCCATCATTATAATCAGGCCAAAGTCCATCTGCATGGAAAGAAGACAGCACGTGGAATTGCAAATCAGACAAGGAGGAAATAGTGTTTCTTCAACTTCTCTATCTCAATTTGGATGAACCCTCAAGTCCTAAAAATACATAAACTAAACATGAATGAAAAATAATAGACACACATAATTTAAATTTAAAATAACTAATACCACTACATGCCTCTGTTAAAGAATGAGATGGTTTGACTTACGGATAGTAAACTCTGTCATTGAATTCGAACTGGACCAAATTAAAGAGAAACATGAGTAAGCAGCAGAAACAGTAATATATCAGGTTTTCATCAGCAAAAATGTTAGAGCCTAAGATATTATTATTATTATTTTTATTTTCTTTTAGAGTCCACACGACTATCACTCAAAATACTCTCGACATGTAAATCATGTTCATTAAAAAAGCCAAATACCTTCGACGATAACGCCAAGACTGACTACTGTAGAAGAAGGTTACAAAATATCTACCGTTTAGAGCAGCGGTTTTCAATCCAAGGCAAGATATCGCAGACTCTAAATTAAGCTATTTCAGGCAACTCCTAAGAAATGGTCTAGTATTTTTCATATATATTAAGATAGAACAGCCTTCTCCTCTAACAAGAATTTACAACTAAGGCTGGAAATGTATTGCAGATGAAGCATTTGTAATTTAAAAAAAAAAAAATAGACGGCTATATCCGTATTAAAACAGTTTTCATAATGCAAACATGAAAAGGTAATGATATTTATGTTTTACATAACCATGTCCTTGTGTTACTGGAATCAATAGATGATTAAAAATGTAGTCTTCCTCCCTTGCAAAACTAAGCTCAGCACTTTTGGTGCTTACTTAACATTCAGCTAGAACAATAACTTTGTCTTTCTATGCATTATCCTTTTTTAGCACATACCATTAGAAAAAGGAGCGAACGACTTTGTACCTCAAAAGACCCCCTCAATTCAGTTCATAAACACCGCTAAATACGGAAGAAAACTGGAACAATTGCCCCTACACAATAGGCTTGACTTGGCTGGATTTCTCATGGTTTATAGAGCACTCCGATTTAATTTTCAAAAGAATTGCAAATATTGGACAGGCGACATAGTTCCAGAAAAAAAAAAATAAAACATTTAAAAAGTAAATTTACCGGCGACAACAGGCATTGGAGTGGCAACACGGGCCAGATGAGAGGCAAGCTGTACCAGGCCATAGTAGAGACAGCATGAAGAAATCAAATTCTCTCTGTTTATCGCCGGATCTCTCCAACAAACCCCCCAAATCCGAACTAGCGTTGAATTCAGCAATACAAGACGATCCGATAAAAAAAACTGAGAACACGATGCATTGAATTTTCCTGAAATCAATTACGGCAGGGAGAGAAGTCATCGTAGTGAACTAGAGAAACGATGTGATTTTGGAAAGCTTTTCACTGCGGAGAAATGGCAGAAAATGTTCTGTCCGTTTTATTTGAAAAACTTCAGATAATATTTTTCATCAACCCCATAAATATTCGATCTATTAATTATAAAAATACAATTAACTTAGTAAGTACTTAAATAATTATCATTATTATACTTGAAATAGTCCAACAACTTGTAATTTTTAAATATAATGTAAGAAAAAAACTAAGCGATCGTCCATTGCATGTGCATAGAAATGATGAAATATATCTGCTGGAATTGTCCCATATCAATAATTAAATTGCATAAAGATTACATATAATGATTAATGATGCTAGGTCGCATTTAGAAGCCGATATAGATATTGACAAATTACAATTTTAAATCTCAATATTTCTCCATCTTTTATAGTTTTGAAATTTTCATATAATTTATTTCCTAAATAAAATAAATACTTAAGTGAAAATAAATGATCAATTTTTTGGATTTTAACTCAAAGTAAAAATCTCATTCTATAACTAAAGGGGAATGATGAGATTTATTCAGGGACATAGTCTTTAAGCTCAAGAGCTCTTTCAAGTACATCGCGGCTGGTTTTACTTTGAGGAGTGAATTTCCACCAATTGTTAAAAAATTTGTGTTAAACCACCTAAATGACTAAGACATGTTTAAATAACTCGAGGTTATTGTTAAACTACTTAAATAATTTTACACAGGTCAAACATAAAAAGATCATAATCTTTTACTTCCATGTTTTGTGTATAATTATTTGAGGAATGTTATTTTGATTTTTGAGGAGATAAAATAGCTCTTAGGATATTGTTTCTAGATATAGACGGATTTGGGAAAGTCAATATTTTCATCAACCGCAGATTAGTCATCTATTAATTCTAAGAATACTTTAGATTGTTTAATAAACTCAATGAGAAATTAAATACTCAATGTCATGGAACGTGGTCCAACAACTTGTAATTTTTTAAATATTTATAAGATGATTTAAGAAAACAACTAATCAATCGTTCATTGCATGTGCATTCAAATGATGAAATATATGTGATGGATTGTCCCACATCAATAATGAAATTACACAAGATTTACTTACAAATTATAATGATGAATAGTCGCATTTAGAAGCCGATATAAATAATGACAGATTACAATTTAATTCTCGATATTTCTCCATTTTTTTTATAATTTTGGAATTTTCATATAATTTATTTTCTCAATGGAAATAAATCAACCATTATTAGGATTTTAGCATAAAGAAAAAAAATTCTCATTTTTAAAGTCCAGTTAAAATTTAAATCCCATTTTTGACGTTTAGTATTTTATTTAGAAACATTTTGACGTTTTGTTTTTGAATAACAGCCGTCATTTCCTTTTTAACCTGCAAAGACAAACTCAATATTTTCTCTCTCTCTATTACTCCGAGCTTTTCTCACTCTCCAATGGAGTTGGGATTCTAGACTGCATTTCCTCTGCTGATGAAATCCCTCTTTTCCCGCACTGTATCTCTACCCCACTCACGCTCTTCTTCCCATTCTTCTGTTATATACTAATAAACTTCGATTATTTTATTATTACCACCATTTTTCCAGTACCTAGGCACTCTAGCTTGCTAAATCACAGCCAGCTGGAGAGGGGAAGAGAGATGACGGGAAACTGAGGAATGGGCTTCCTCTTCCAGCTCCATATTTTGGATCCGAGATTTGTGGCGGATTTTGTTTTCCGAGAGTTCTGATTTCATTTTTGCAGAGGAATAGTGGGGGCAAAATGAGGGTTTTGGGGGAATCATGGTGTTTCTGCAATGGCGGCGGCAAGTCGGAGAGAATGAAGGGTGCCATTTTCTCCGGAAAGGCTCCGGCTATGGCGAGCATCAACAGCGGCGGCACTGGCTTCTTGATCCACCGGAATCTACTGCTCACCACCCACGCAAATCTCCCTTCCGTAGCTGCCGCTGAAGCGGCCGAGATCCGTCTCCACAATGGCCTCTCAGCTACCCTTTTTCCTCACAGGTCAGTTCTAAGGCGATTGGATTTTATGTGTGTGTGATTGCCAGCTAATGGAAAATGCGTACGAGTGATATGATTCCATCTGTTTGATTTTTCTTTTTGTGGATTTGTGCAAGTGGATAGATGGTTGGATACTGATGTGCGGGATTGGTTTTTGATTGATTTTGGATCTGAAAGCGACCAAATTTTGAGTCTTTATCTGAAGTTTGTAATGGAAATGCCACTGTTCTTAAATAAAAAGGGGTGATTTCAATTGTTTAAATTTGGGAATAGGCTGGATCAGTTATGACTTATGAAATACTATTTTTAGTTTGATCAGTCGTTTTATGTGGTTTTTTGAATTTGTGCTTAACTGATAATCTACATTGTGGATCATAATGATGGTATTGATTGGTAAGACACAATCTCATTGATGTAAAATCTAAAGAATTGACTGGTTCCTCTTGCAATAGTTTTATGATTTTGCAATAATGACAACAGTATCAAGAAAAGTAATTACTATTATCTCTTGGTATATTTGTTTTTTCACTTTTTTGTAATGTACAAGTGCCGCCAATCACGTGAATTATTATTGCTGTCGATGGAATGAGGGGTGTATTGCCAATCTAAAATGGCAAAGAAATCTTTAGGGGAGAGAATCCTTCAACATGCATCTTTTATAATGGGAATTCACTTCTATATTTCGTAACTATTGTTGAAATATTAAAAGTTTATTAGTAAACAATCATCAATACTTGATTCATTAATCCCTCTTTGGCAATGATCAAACACCTAAGCTTCATATGTATGTTTATTTTTACTGCAGTCAGTCAATCATGTATTTGTGTTTGCACATTTAACTCTTAGATCTATGTAATGATGATGGGGTTTCTAAGTTTGGGGAATGTCAAATACGATAATTAAATTAATATCTTGAAAATGACCTTTTCAATGTTTTCCTTTAAGATGTTCATTACTGTAAAATAAGAAATGCTTAACTAAAACATAGACAGATGTAAAACGAAATATATTGTTTGACCTCAAACCTATCACCATCTATTAATAAAGTAGTGTATCCCATTCTAGCACGATTTTTCTGTGCCTTACCTTGATTTCCTGACGTTGGTAAGAGTTCATGTCATATATGAAAAGAAAACTGAAGTGTGTACTTTCACTTATGATTGATGGTATTTTATAAGATGATCTATTTGATCCAGGTTCTTTATTACAAGCCCTGTTCTTGACCTGACAATGGTGGGGCTTGATGCTTTTGATGGAGAGTCGAATGCTCCGGTGCAGCAACCTCACTACTTAAAAACTTGTTCAAAACCAACTCTGGAGTTGGGAAATATAGTTTATCTTTTAGGGTACACACATAAACAGGAGTTGGCCGTGGGTGAAGGAAAGGTAGTAATAGCTACTGATAATCTGATAAAGTTATCGACTGATGGAGTAACTTGGAGCCCAGGTTCTGCTGGTTTCGATTTTCATGGAAATCTCTCTTTCATGGTTTGTGATCCTATGAAGCTTGCAACATCTCCAAATACCAAATCCTCTTCGACTTCATCATCATCGACATCGTCTTGGAAGAAAGACATCCCTATGCAATTTGGCATCCCTATCCCAGTCATTTGTCATTGGCTAAGTCAGCATTGGGAAGGTAACCTTGACGAACTCAACAAACCCAAATTACCTCTGATACGGTTGATGTCCACTGGTCAGAAAAGTGAGCATTCTTGCGCATCATTCACTATGCGGCAAGTTTTTAAGCCGGCTGAAGGTGAAAATGAGGGAACACCAACTTCATCGAACATCCCACCAAAACCAGTAGAGCAACCCGGCCCAAGTTCTATACCTGTCCGCACCTTGGAGGATGAGAATGAGACCTCAGGTGGCGATCAACAACATGTCACTGGAATCCCAACTCCGGAGATTTACGAGTCCCCTATGCTGAAATCAGTCCCAGTTAAGAAGGATACAACTCAAATTCAGCTCTTGGACATCAACTTTCCCCCGAGGATTACTAAAGCTGCATCAAGAATGGCCCCTGCCTCTGATCATAACTACATCAAGGACTTGATGCTGCAAAAACCCCCCGAAGGACCATCCAGCCCCATCCCAGATGCAGAATCAACGGGGTCCGTTAATGGAGGCCACGACGAGGCTCAGTCGAGTTCTTCCCCTGTTCAGATTCTGCAGCTGCCAGACGAATACAGCAGTGAAGGGGAAACCACAATGTACTCTGCTGAAACAGCGGAGAGTAGAAACTACCCGAGTCCCAGAGAGGGGAGGTTTCATCAGGTGGGAAGGAGCCAGAGTTGTGTGAACTACAACAGATGGGGCCCGGTTCCAAGAAACTCCGTTGCTCGAGGGGCGAACGTCGAGAAGCACCAGAGATTTATGCAAGGGAGGAAGGTGTATTCGCAAGGGGCAACATCTCAGAGGAGCAACGACTACTACAGTCCGACAGTTTCTTCAATCATGAAGAAGAGGAACAACATGGAGCAACAGAGCAGGCCGAGGCAGAGTGCTGCTGTCAATACATCTCCAAGGTGGATGTTTTAACACCTTCTGCTCATACGCCTTATTTTCTCGCATATTATACTTGTAATTAATTAATTAATTGACTGTTTAGGCAATACAGAACATTTTTACCACACTTATCAGAACTATTGTTTAAAGCCGAAGTGATGGATGTTAAACATGGTCTTGATAAGAAGGATTATTTTTAAAAGTGGAGGATTGTTGTATTTTTGCTATAATATAAATAGGGCTTCGTTCTCACAAAGTTTTGCTGGGAGAGAGGAGATTTGCTTAAGGAGGCTAAAGTTCACCTCTCTGATTATATTTATTTTGTTGGAATTAAAATTGAATGTTCTTTTGATATTGGAAAGTATATTTTTAGAAAGACCTAGAAATCACATTGTAGAGTGTTTATCATCTTTAGGAAAATATAATACAAAACAAAAATGCAGTATATATGAATTACAAATGAGGCATATTTTGTTGAGATTCTCTTGATGTTGGACATCATTTAGTGCATGTAAACATAAGCATATAACTGAAGTGATGTTGCAGGAGAGTTTGACATTATTGAATCAAGTTAGATTTCTTAGCGTGTTAATAATAATTGAGAAAGTGACCAAAATTGAAGACTTGTAGTTGTACTAGCTTGACTAGGACTTAACCATTCATCAGTTGGTACCCCTACAAGGGATTCTCTCTTTCCTAACTATGTATTTTTTTTTTCTTTCCTTGCTGGACCTTTAATTTGGTCCAAATTCCTTTTTTACTATCTATTTTTAAAGATATATCTTTTCCTTAAGAATGCATTTTCAGTTAGTCCTGTTCATTTTGTCGAGTTGTTAATAATGCCAAAATTTGTAGCAATTCCCACTTGTATGTTCAAATAAAACTTTATTCGTGTCAACATACACATACTGCAGGAACTATTGATTCCGAGTCCGTTCTCACAAAAATAATTCTATCAAACAAGAGTGATAGAACTATAACTTTAAAAAATTCTTACATGCCTAATTTGATGCTACCTACCTACCCTTACATATGAGGGGTGGGAAGTGCTAAATTAGGTGGCATAGATTAACCCATATAAATACATAACAATACAATTCTATCCTAATTATCTATTACAAGTGACTTTTTTAATTAAGTGATGAATGAAATTTACATCCCACGCCGAGTAATGATTCATAATCAAAATTTTGAAATCATTCAATTTTAGTTCATGACTGATTATGGACTAATGGTGTGTGCTAGTTTGCAGGATTTTTTTTTTTTTTCATTTAAATGTGAACTTCGCCGTAGCCACTCTTTTTTATTATTATTTTTTAAGAATTTCATATGGAAAAGGACTACACTTGTGCGTGGAGACAATATCTCAAAATATGGGGCGACAAAAAAGTTGCCGATATTATCCTATCCAGATTCGACAATGGAAAAGGTAAAACATAGAAAAGGATGATAATTTTGCACGGAATTAGAACTTTAGGCTGAGTTAAATGCAAAGGAAGGTATGTGAATTGAAAGTAAAGAATTTTACAATGAGTTTTTTTTTTTTAAAATATTGGATTATAGGAGGATTATAATTTTTCATTTGGACAGAGTTGGGATTTCGCACTTAGAGTGTGATTCGTTAATTATGGAAATCTTCTAAATACCATCTTGAAGAATTATCAATTTAAGACTCGAAAGATGATTTATTTGTCGATCCAGCACCCGAAAGATTGATTGTTAATCCAGTATCCGAAAGATCGCCAAGATTTTCAATTTAGGACCCGAAA
>AYJT01070759.1:0-13846 GCA_001278415.1 Ocimum tenuiflorum
ACTGAACGAGCGACAGATAAATTTCTAATCCTCACACATTCATTCAACTTTCAAAATCTAAATCCAGGATATATATAATGAATAATTAGTATGTTGCATTGTGCTTTTTCAGAAAATAGCGTGACAACATTTACTTTAATTGTTGAATAAACCGACCTACGGGGATATCACCTTGTAAAGTAACTAATGTAATTTTTGAAAATAAAAATGGCAAATAGACATTAAACACATAAACTATAAAAGTATCTCTTAACCAAATAATTAATTATTTTTATGTCCATCCCTCTCTCTCTTTAAAAAATATATATATATTTATATGTCCACATGTATTTGTCTGTCTGAACACAAAAATTCGCAGACACGTATTAATTGATGACTGGCATGCATGCAGATGTGCATCAGTTATAAAGGGTCATAAATGAGAAGCACTAAAATCAATTTGGGCATCTTTCACAAAATATAATCATTTCCCAATTATATGTGGTCGGAATTATTATTTTGGTCTCCCACTTAAACAGTTCAATTTATATTTTTAGTATTATTTTTTACAAGATTTTATAAAAAAAACATCCTTAAATTATTTGTTTGTAAATAAAAATAATTAAGTAGTTAAAATGTGAACCAATACTAATGAAGAAGCCATTGAACATATTGAGCTATAATTCATCATATGTTGATAGGCAACAGGCTCTCCATATTTAGAATCCAATTTAGTATTTCTTTGGCTTGAAAACCTTGATTCGTTGGCTATAAGTCAAGAACCTTGGTATGATTGAATGTCACAACATCTAGTTCACAAATATTAATAAATTATTAAATAAATGTTCTACGAAGAGAATTCACACGAAGCAATTTCCTTTGTTATTTAAGTATCCCTTCTAACATGATCGCGTTTCTATTTGTAGGCCAAGAAATGAATCTCTAACATTCCCCTACCAACTTAAATGTGACAATATGTAATCTAAAGATACTACTAAACATAACTTCATGCGACCACATTAGCAATCATGTGACCGCATTTACAATCATGTGACTAATGCATGTATGCTGACCAGGATTTTTGTCTTTATTTTGTCAAAATGAGCTAAAGATAAAAGAAGTTACAAAAACACTTGTTTTAGTCATGTACAAACGAAAATTATAGCCCTTAAAATATCAAATTTCGCCTCCTTGTTGCGATAAGTACATTCACATGAATTAGATTCACTACTTGGTCCAACGTTGATTTCTCTTGTATTTTTATATATGGTCTCTTTGATTTCTTTAGCGCATACCCTTATAATTGATCTATTATGCATGACTAGGGATCCATCTTACTTGCTTTAAGCCTTCTCAAGATATTTATATTAAACTGACATAGTAAAAATGATGGGTTAATGATTTGAATAATATAGAAAACTATTTTCATCAATAAATAAACTTTTATTAAAAATGAGGGTCATGTTGGAAGTTAGTTTGAGTTTATTTATTTTTTTTAAGAAAAACAAAGCACGTATAATATCAAATTGGACCATATTATTAGAATGAGAATAATAAAATTTGTTTCCATAATTACAACTGTTAACAAGTACAATACCAAATCCTATTGATAATTTTAGAAATAAGTTTAAAATATAAAAGGTTTGTTTTATTTTTACCCTTATGAACATGACAAACATGTTTTACCCACAGAATATGTTTCTTTTTACTATTATATTTTAAAATGCCCGCGTCATTGATAGACTAATTTTTTTTAATTCTATGATACGTTAAGATATGTTTTGGTTAGATTACACACGTGTGGAGTTGTTCTTTCAGATTGTTTTTTGATTTTTTGAGTTATTTGAGTTGAGTTGATCGGTTTTTAAAATTTGAAATCGTTAGTGTAAAGCCTTCAATTTTCATCCAACAGAATTAGTCATCAACAAGAATTTTAAAAACCACATAAAAAAAAACATTAGGTTAATAACCCACGATTAACAAGCAGCTACAAAGGAAAAACTCAATGATCATATCTAGTCAAAAACATGTTTGGGCTTTATAGTGTTTTTTTATTTAGGATTTGTATGTGTTGAGTAGTCCTAACATTTAGCATGTTAAAAAATTAGTAGATATTCATGAATATTACCATAGTTGTTTGGTGCTCTTTATCGCTATTGCATACTCTAATTTGTGAGCGACGACAATCAGAAGGGGATTTAGGTTTTGAGTGGACCACAAAAATAATTTCTAAATTCACTGACCTAAGCATTACCCATTTATAGTTTGGGTGGTGGTCTGATTAACCCGACCCTTAATTCATAGACCTAACCCAATAAACCCAAATCGAATTCGAAGAGGATGAAATGAGCACCCATTTAATGAACATTCCCTACACACATGTTTTGATTTGTTTTTTCGAGATGATACAATATATTGGTGATTTTTGGTTTGTTGAAATATTAATGTCTTGCAACATATTAATTTTTTTCTTTTTGAAATTTAAGTACAATATTAAATAAACTGCACGGATGCCCCACATAGACTCGAACCCTTGACATTTAAGGTCATGGAAAAAGTGCTTAACATTGCATCCCAAGGTGGTAGACATCAACATATTAATTTTTACTTGTGATTCTGGATACTTGTTTGTCACATAGTATATTTTGGATTGTTTATCGATATATTAATTTCTACATTTTAACTAATTGTGTTGTTGGTTAAAGTACTTATTTTCTTTATTCGAGCAATTAGTTTACAGATGATTATTTATCTTTGATTTAAATTAATATTTGATGAAAAAGATTAATTAATATAAGGGCAAATGTTGAACTCTCACGTAGGCTCATTAAATAATTACATTTATCCATGTACAGTATTCTTGCGTGTCGAATTTATTTCAACAGCCACCATTAACTAGAAAAATGTTACAATATTCTGTTATAAAAAAATGACTATCTCTGCGAATAAGCTGGAAGTCCAACACCACTTGCTTTGGTTTCCAAAATGACTGTCATTATCTACTCGAAACGCACGGTATATCATCACATACAATATCAATAAACAATAATTATAAGGAACACACTTACAAACCGGTTTTAATAAGTAATAGTTTCATACATGTACCAAACAGGAAACAAATGTTTTGAAAATGGAACAAAAAATTTTTATAATTTATTTGAAATTATAATGAATAATATAAGTTATATTTGATTTGTTTAATTCAAACGGGATTTTAAATTTTATTAACTGTAAACTCATGTTCAAGCTTTTAATAAGAAAAAATATCACGAATCAGACATTAAATTATCTTAATTTATCCGCAATCTGCATATATGGACTATGGAGAGAGGGGGCTCGATTAGAGAGAAGTCTAACCCATTTGATATGCGATGTCGTTCTGTTAGATAATTTAATGAATCTTTTATATAATAAAAATAAATTAGTTGATGTAAAAAAAATTAATTCAAACTTTAAACAATCGTAACTCCATTATTTAAATCCTCACCCAAATAATATATTAAATTGAACTCAAATCATATTTTTCATTTATAAAAATGAAAGATCGTATTCAGATGAGAAATATGGACAAAAACAAAAGTACTTTATTTTCATGAACGATGAGATACTTAATTGGAATATAATAAACCCTTAATTGGGGTGTTATAAACGCTAGTTCAAAAGAAAAAATGAACCCTGATTCAAAAAAATATATATATAATCACGGTGTTTAATTGTGATGCTTAAATTCTGATTGAGATGTAATAAATATAAGAGATATTAGATAAACTCTAAAACATATATTTTTATATAATTTTGTCCATAATGCTTTTGGTAAACAGGGATATATAAACAAATAGGATATTGTGTGTGTAAAGATGGTTTAAAACATCTTCAGTAATTTAGACTAAAAAAGACGGTTTATTACATTTTTCTTTCTTAAAAAAATATCTCCAATGTTCATCTTCCACAGAGACCGCCCACTTTCCATTACAAACCAATCTTTGACCAAATTCTTCTTCACCTCAATTCTTTTAACCATCCTCTCCATTTCCTGGAATCTTCCTCGATTCAAGTTCATGCATCACTACACAGATAGAACAAAGAATAAATCTTATTTTCCTCATTTCCTAGCCTGCCATCAGCTTTAGAGTAGAAATTTTGATCCTTTTCTTCCCAATGATTACCATAGCTCAAATCCTAGAAACCCTACACTAAACAAACATGATGTAGCTTGTGTTCTTCAAGATGAAGCCTATTTTCTTGATTCCACCTCTGCTTCTCTCCCTTTTTCTCTGCGCTGCATCTGCTGCAAATACAACCGCGAAATGCCCCATGAATCTTGATTATGTGCTAACGATTCCATGGGATATTTCTGAGTGCAAAGATCATTTCTCTCTCAACAGCACAAGGTGCTGTCAAGCCCTGCTCTCCCTCTACGGTGTAGCGCTCGCTGAAAATCTGAAAAAGACTTCTTTTTTCCAACTCCCAGATTTGCCCACCTCGGTTTCTTGCCTCGAAGATTTCCAAACGAAACTGAGCTCTGTTTCTTTGCCTTCTAATCTGACATCTGCGTGCTTTGATCCTATGCAATTTGTCATGGCCCCAAACATTTGTGCCTCGATTCAGTCCACTAAAGATTGGGAGGGGAAACTTGGGAATTCAACTGAATTGGACTCTGCTTGCAAGCCAGACCTCACTGATCTTACCTCTTGTGATGCTTGTGTTGCTTCTGGTTTTCGTGTTCAGTCCACTTTGACTGCAATTGATGGTAATACATCTCATTCCACTGATTGTTTTTACTTTGCTGTTTTGTATGCTGCTGGAATTGTCAATCAGTTTGGCCCTGAAAGCATTGGTTCCCTTTCTTGTATTTTTGGCTTATCCATTCGTTCTAATAAGAGATCTTCGAATAAAAGGCGTTCGGGTTTGATTTTCGGGTTGGCTGGAGCTGGTCTTGCTGCAGTTTTGTTGTTTGGTTTGTTAGGATTATACATTTGGTGGGATAGGAAATTTAGAGATAAAAGTTGTGAGGAGGAGGAGGAGGAATTGGAGTCTAGGACAAGAAGGCCTACTACAGTGTCTATATGGTTCCAAATTCAAGAACTTGAAAAGGCCACCGATAATTTTTCGCCTAAGAACTTTATAGGAAGGGGAGGATTTGGGATGGTCTATAAAGGGACATTGAGTGATGGAACAGTTGTTGCAGTGAAGAAGATAATAGAATCTGATATTGAAGGGAATGCTGAGTTTTGCAATGAGGTTGAGATCATTAGTAACTTGAAGCATAGGAATCTTGTCCCTCTTAGAGGGTGTTGTGTAGCTGAAAATAGAGGCTTCGAAGATAGTGAGCGATACCTTGTTTATGATTACATGTGTAATGGGAATCTCGATGACCATTTATTTCCAGTTAGTAACAGTGTGCATGCTCCTTTAACATGGCCTCAAAGGAAGAGCATAATCTTGGATGTGGCAAAAGGGTTGTCTTATTTACATTATGGAGTTCAGCCCTCTATCTATCACAGAGATATAAAGGGGACAAACATATTGCTCGATGCTGAAATGAGGGCGAGAGTGGCGGATTTTGGACTGGCAAAGCAAAGCAGAGAAGGGCAGTCTCATCTAACAACTCGAGTTGCTGGAACACACGGTTATTTAGCACCTGAATACGCCCTTTACGGGCAACTAACTGAAAAAAGCGATGTATACAGCTTCGGAGTTGTTGTTTTGGAGATAATGTGTGGGAGAAGGGCTCTTGATCTATCTGGGGGGACGCCCGGCACAATTTTGATCACAGATTGGGCTTGGTCGTTGGTGAAAGCGGGGAAACTCGAGAAAGTGTTGGATCATTCTCTTATAAGTGATGGGGATCCACACAGTGCAAATCCAAAGGGGGTGATGGAGAGATTTGTGCTTGTTGGTATTCTTTGTGCTCATGTTATGGTGTCTCTAAGGCCCACGATTGAGGATGCGTTGAAAATGTTGGAAGGCGATATCGAGGTTCCTCTTATTCCCGATAGGCCTACGCCTCTAGGTCATCCTTCGTTTCAACGAGGAGATAATATTTTCAGCATTTCTCCAGCTTTGAGCGCGTTGCAGTTGAATCCTGGAGACATGCTTAGGTGATGATGGATGATTCCACTCTTCTTATTTGTACATATTTATATAAAGAGCCGAGATTTGATTAGTTCTTGAAATCTTTCAGAGATGTAAAGATTTTGCAGTTTGTATACATAATGATTAGCATTTCTATTGAAATGGAAAGTAGTTTGAACAATCTGGGTTATCAAATTTACACATAATATTTTGATCTGTGAATCTAAGCAGAGTTTTTCTGGTGCATAAATTTGATGTTGTGCTCAGTTATAAAAATCTTGGAAAAGAAATTGGTTTATTTTGATGAAAGATGGTTTTGTGGTTAATGGTAATGGTGGCCATCCAAGTATCACTTTGATTGGTTTAGAATGTAATATTTGTGATTGATAGCCAGTGTCTCTATTTTGCAGCATATCAAGATTGAATTTTTATGCTGTCCAATCTTTCCCATGTTGTCAACTTCTACTTTTCTTCTTCTTTTGTTTTCTCTTTTTTTTTTCAAAAAAAAAATTGTTTTTTGGGAGCCTGATATTTTTTGTTTCATGAGCCCTTTTGATCAACCTGGGACCCAAAGCAATTGCTTTTGTTATTATGTGGACTTATATTCCCCTCTCAAAGTTGAATTCACACCCACAATCAAATAACTATATTTCTCACTTATATAATGAATATATATTTTCATAATAAAACTTGAAAAGCATAAAAATGCAAATTTTGAATTGGAATTGTCCTGAAAAAGAAGAATGTGGAAGAAGTAGCAAAAATATGGTGGGAGAATCTCTTTTTTTCTTTCTATAGCAGAAAAGAAAAGACATCCGTGTCTGTGATAATAAGTCGGAAATCCTGAAAGAATTCTGTTAAAGTGGTTATGCTCATCTCCTCTCTCTGCAAATCTTTGCATTTGGAAGATTGACATTCTTTAAGAAAACAATCTCATGCAAGGAATCTCATAATTCCTTTTCCACAAATAAGGAAACCAGAATTAAAATAGTGGAAAGGATCACACAATCAAAAAGAAAATAAGCAAATCCAAATCCACTAGTATATCTTAGTCAAAGGTGGTCTAACTTTTGCTTAAATTAAAATACATATCCAAAATCAAAAGGCCAGTTTTAGGATGATCAGATGGCAATACATTTATATTTCAATCTGATTATTTTCCCACGAAAGAATTAGGATAAAAATTATATTTTGATAAAATAAAATAAAATACTAGTTAGTGAGAAGACTGCAAAAGCTCTATGCAAAATGTGATATGTTCAAACCAACTCATCAAACTCCCTCGAGTATACGGAAAAAGTAATACTTAAATACGTCTGGGATGCTATCAAGTCAGAATTTGTAACAAAAAGGTTTACAACTACACTCATATGAACTATTTATAAGAAGGGATGAGAAGAGAAACCACATCTCTTCCTCTCCAAAATTTGAACTAAATACACACAATCTTGATAGCTCTCTCTCTCTCTCACTCTCTCTCTCTCTCTCTCTCTCTCTCATGATGAACCATTCTCCATCAACTTCAGTGAGTGGGTTCCTCAACTTCCTATCGCACGAACTAGACAGTCTTGATCATCTCTTCATGTCTCAAAATTTGATGTCTGTAAACTTCCTCCAACACGTGCTTTCATCTCTACGATCTTTCCATTCACACTTGACCTCATTAGTTCAGAAGCTGCAGCTTCCCATGGGGGAGAAATGGCTCGACGAATACATGGACGAAACCTCTCGCTTGTGGGAAGCTTGCCACGTCCTCAAATCTGCCATCTCAGCCGTCGAAAACTTCCACTCCTCCGCCTCAAATATCCCCTCCCTTCTCTACCCTCGTCACCTCCTAAATCAGCAACTCTGCACACAGGTTTCCCACCATTCATCAACCATCATATTTTGGTTTTTCCTTCCTTAAATGCATATAATGATAGATGTATGTAAAGATGATGCAGGTTATAAGGGCCATCAATGGCTGCCAGAGGGAGATGACAGCAGTGCAGCATGAGAACAGAAGTGTGGCAGAAATCAAACTCCAGACATTATGTTTAAGATTTAATGAAAATCTTGCGCTGTCTGAATCAAGACTCAGCAGATATAACGGTTTCAGAGAGGTTATACATGCTATCAGAAATGTTAACACATTGCTTCTGCTGATTCTGATAAGTGGCCTCGTCTACTGCTGGCCCGAAACGAGCTTCAATCGAGGTGAATATGGAGGGGGAGGAGAGTTGGATTCAAGTGCTAAGTTGCATCGACGAGTTGCAGAGGCTTTAGGCCATCTGCAATCACAGCCTGGGATTCTGCTTTATGAGTTGCAGAGGTCAAGTTTCGCGATGGATGAGGTGAAGAAGGAGATGGAGGGGGTGATCCAATGTGGGCTTGAGGTTGACATTCATGAAAAAGTTGATGAGTTGAAGAGTTGTCTTCAAGTTTTGCAGTGTGGGGCTGAGGGTATAATGGGACAACTTGATGATTTTTTTGATGAAATAGTTGAGGGTAGGAAGAAGCTCTTGGATATGTGCTCTCATAGATAGAGATGTGTGAGTTGTAAGAAATTAAATCAGATAGTTGAGAATTTAATTCTTGTTTTCATTAGTTATGTGAAAACTACTGTGTCTGCCTTTTTATGAAGCGTTGAGGGGAAGGTATTCTTGAGAGATGAAAAGGGAAAGAATGTGATTCTTGCTTTGGTGCATTGAGGGAAGAATCTGTTAAGACAATCAATATTATCTTTAACAGAAAGCAAAAAATTTTACTTTCCTCCAGACAAAGGATTGATTCTTTCAACCAACATAACATGATCATCTTTAGCGAAGCTCATCCTGTCTCTAAACAATATCAAATTAAAGAGTTGGGCAAGTTAACTTTGTAGGGATATTTGTAGAGATCTATCGAGTGGGAAGAAGATTTAAGCCTCTAAGAAAGGGAGATAGATTAGGCATGTAGAATGGCAACAGTTAAATGGGGGAAAAGGGTGGGTGTGGTTGGAATGGAATGAAGTTGAGAAATGGGGAATTACGCTTCCTGTCATAGAAAATGATAGATGAGAGCTCAAAATAAGCAGATGTCCATCTTTGATTCTGTGTCGGATTTCGAGATAACAGACTTTTTTCTCAAGCCAAGTTAACTATGCTGAAGTTGAACTACCTACCTCAAAATAAGCCATGGCATCCACAAGAGGTGTGAAAAATCAAGTGAGAGAGAGATTGTTAAGAGTAAAGGTATTGGAGAGAGAGAAGGTGAGATGAAGAAGAAAATGGAGGTTGAAAGGGACTAGCATTTTAGACTAGTTTTCAACATAGAAATCTGAGAGAGATCAATTTCTGCAACTATTGAAAATCTTACGTGCATTTTCATGTAAGATTCTCCTAAGTTGTCATAGTAAAATGACTAATCATTCCACCTCTGAAACCCAAGTAAGTGGAATAAGGACCAACTATATCATCATATGAAGAGGTGTCCTTTGTTCACTAGTTCAAAAAGGCAGATTTTTCTATTTTCAGCAGTTGATAGTAGTAATACAAAATTGTAATCTTGTGTGTAAATAATTATATTATGACAGGCATAGGAATAGGAAAAGGCAACTGTTATAAATTACATATCTTTTCCTTTCTCTGTGACAAGAGTAATTGAGCAAGCTTCAATCTTTGTTAACAGTTACAATGGAATAATATTTAACCTAATTGCCAACCAGCTACACTGATCTTGTATTTATTTTCGTGTAAGAAATGGAAAAAGAACACAAATGCAAACCTGGTCATGTGAATGTGCAAAAAGCACCTCCTCCATCATGTTTATACAAATACATAGCAGTCAAATCTGGACTTTGTTAAGACTCTGATACATAGAGAAGAACCCTTCAACGAATTCAATAATGAAGTGGCAATTTTAACTCTGTATAATTGCAAGTATAATAACTTTACACAAAATATGGGCCCCTGATTCACCAGGACAAAACAATACTATATGATAAGGTCAGTCAGTCCTCAGCCTCCATGTGAGGAACAATTCCACACTTCCACAGCCACCGCCACCCAAAAAGGCACAATCCATCACCACCATATCACCATTTAAACTGAATTGTTTAAATGTAAACAATATGTGACCATATGTGGTGGTGGAATACAGACTAGGGCATCAAACTTGAGACCGCATCATAAATCAAATCCAGGCATCGCAAATTGAGAAGCAAAACTTTCTGCCCTTGCCCGCAGCTCAGCAATTTCTTTGTTATTCTCAATCCCCCTCAAGAAAGATTTTGGCAGTTTCCCATGATCTCTCTGCACTGAACTTGCAATATGTACAGCTCCGAGGAGGAAATCAGCGATAATCTCGAAATCAGACTCAACACACCCTCTTGATGTCATAGCAGGAGTGCCTGTGAGAATATAAAATGACATGGCATGTCATCACTAGTGAACATAAAATTTACTGCATACACCATTTTCAGAACTTATAATCACCCATTAACAATAATTTATAGGGACTTACCAACTCTTGCACCTCCTGGGGTGATATTGCCATTGTCATCAAAGATTGTGACCTTATTGAGTGTAATGTGACACAACTCACATACCTTCTCAAGAATATAACCTATATATCACCAAAATATAAAAGAAGATGAGAACAAGCTCCACAATTGCTTCCACTAATTTATTTGCAAACTTAATTCTGCTAGAAGCATCAAATAATTCAAATATCATTTCAACAGTTACAACCATCATATAAATGCTCAAAAGAAATAAGCAACAGACAGAATCAAGACTAGTCAAAGAAACAAACCACAGACATGATACATATAATTTACGGATAGTAACGACCATATGATTCCTCCTGAATTATTTCTGCAATGTGTGGAACCAAAAAGTTTTAATCAATATGTTGATCAGGAAGCAAACTTCAAAATTCTTCTGGGGTCCCACAGACCCAGAACGACCGTGGCACAGTTATCCTTTCCCAAGTTGTCTAAATCTTACTTCTCAGATCCTAGTCTTTTCTTCCTCATGCTTTTATAAATCCAAATTTCATTTAAACACCTAAGGAAAAGACTTCAGTGTGTCAAAAACTGAACTGGAATACCCAAGAAAAAAGCGAGCATGTTCCATGTAAAACCTAATCCAACAAATAAAACTAACATGATAGTGAAAAAATTCTGTAAAATTAAAATTCATGCCTGTCACTCCAAAATTCCTTAGATCCCATATCAACATATGATTATCAGTGCCGCCAGTCACAATTCTACAGTTCCTTCTCAACAAAGCTGATGCCAAGGCCTGAGCATTTTTCTTCACTTGTTGCATGTACATCTTGTACTCAGGAGTAGCCACTTGTTTCAAAGCAATGGCAAGGGCTGCAATGTGATTATTGTGTGGCCCACCTTGCATTGCAGGGAAAACAGCAAAGTTTATCTTTTCCTCAAAGTCATATCTATCACCACCATCACCTTGATTCAAATGCATGCCTCGCTTCCTCAGTTTTGGACCCTTCCTGTAGAAAATAATTCCTCCCCGAGGACCTCGAAGACTTTTATGAGTTGTGGAGGTAACAATATCACAATATTCAAAAGGACTTGCACATTCCTGCATATCAATAAGAATTACATTAAGCTATAAATTGTATCATTCAGATATCGAAGGAATTGTTAAGATTTAAAAAGAATGCTGCACCACAATCAAAGTCAAAATTGCAGACAATTTAACAAAAAAATGAAAAGCACAAGGAAATAAATTTTCAAAGATAAGTATCACAATCTTCAGCTCCCAACAAGATGGTAGAATCATAAAATCAATGCATCCATAAAACCAGCATGTTACAAAAGCAATGTATATAGCATACGCCTATTGCAAGAAAAAAAAAACTACTACATCACAAGCACCAATAATTTAATTAAGAAATGAAAGGCCGAAGTAAAGAAAATTTCAAAGATAAGTATCTGAATCTTTGGCTCCCAACAAGATGGTAGAATCCTAAACTCCGGGCCAACCGCATGTCACAAAAACAATGCATATAGCCTACTCCTATTGCAACAAAAAATGTCTAATACACCATTCTGATGAAGCCACCAACTTTATAGTCGCCAAACAAGACCAATTTTACAGGGAAACAGTAGGATTAAAAGCACAAGTGATTGTTCAAAGAATTAAATTGTATTTTATCATCAAACCTACTGGCGTATTCAGTTATTCAGAATCTAGAAAACAAAAGATAAGTTATTTGACCAAATAGACGTCCATGAAACGACTTCACATATAACAAGGAGCAACGAATTTTACCTTAGCAGCTATAAGACCGCTGATTTGGGCCATGTCACACAACAAAACTGCACCACATTTATCAGCTATCTTTCTTATCCGTGCATACTCCCATTCCCGAGGATATGAACTTCCACCACAAATCAATATCTTGGGGCGAAAATCCAGAGCCTTCTCCTCAAGCTTATCATAGTCTATGTAGCCCGTCTGTGGGTTAATCTTATAAGGTAAACTCTCAAAAAAGATCGAGGCTCCAGACATTTTCCGCCCATTGGGCAAATAGCATCCATGGCTCGTGTTCCCTCCCGAAGGCGTGTCCAACCCCATTATCCTATCACCAGGTAGCAAAAGCCCAGTATACACTGCAAAATTTGCAGATGTGCATGAATAAGGCTGTACATTTACACCCCAACTTTCGGAATCGAGGCCAAAAGCAGCCAACGCACGCTCACAACACAATGTTTCAATCTCATCAATGTACTGGTTCCCCCCGTAGTAGCGGGCCCCAGGGAATCCTTCAGAGTACTTATTCGTGAGATGGCTTCCCAACGCCTCCATAACAGCTTTGCAGACAAAATTCTCAGAGGCAATTAGCTCAATCCCTTTGTACTGCCTCCCTTTCTCCTTCTCCATAATCTCAAAAATATCGGGGTCAGCATCCCGCAAGCTCTGATTCCCCCACGCCCGGACAGCGTTCCTGCGGGATTCCACATCACTGTTAGACGGTACCTTAGCTCCCTTCGAGGACGAAGGTGGAGACGTTGACGATGACCCTGAGTCGCAGTCGCGCCTCCGCTTCAGAGTCATAGAGTGCCCTAAAATGCGAAACTCCTTCATTTTCTCTTCATCCTCATCCTCCTCAACATCTCTATTCTCGCTCGAATTGTTTCCCCCTTTGAAATAAGCATGGTGGCACTCTTTTTGCTGGTCCATCAATTGAAGTGCAACTGACGGCAGCGGATGCGAGGGGTCCCTAACCCTCGACTCGATCTGAAAGGTAATCGAATCGTCACCGATTTTAGGGTTAGGGTTCTGGCTGTTCTTCGCCGGCGGCGTCGACGCAGATACGTGGGACAGAAATCCTAGCGAAAGACCATTGTTCGCCGTCGGCTGAGTCAAATCCATAACCAGAGGCTTTTAAATTAAACCCCAAAAATATCAATAACAGAATCGAGAAGCGATGCCTTCTTCACCGAACGAAATTAGAACGATACAACAGCTAGCAATCAACACAGCGAACAGTTACAGCGACAGCGGCAAATTGCAGAGCGAAAGCAAGCAGCAACGGCGATTTTGACGGCGGCGACGGGCGACGAAATTTCCATAAAATAAGGAATAATGAGAAATGGTTGGGGAATTCGGGGAAATAGGGAAAAGAAAATGATGATGGAATAGGAAAATAGGTTATATAAGAGGAGGAGAAGCGTGGGTTTGACGAGAGGAAAGGGGGAATGAATGTGGACGGTTTTGGGGAAAGATGAGATTCCCGGTCGCTGGCTGTGATTTTAGTACCAGTGATGGTCGGGGAGGGCCGGGTCGGGTCGGATCGG
>AYJT01070767.1:0-11524 GCA_001278415.1 Ocimum tenuiflorum
CCGAAGGCATCATCGCCTTCCACGGTAGAGGAAATTGATGCCAAACTTCGTGAGGCTGATCTTCGACGACAGGTCTTCTTTTTCTTCTTCGTCTTGCTTTTAATCAAGATCATGCTATTTCTTTTCGTAATTATTTACTTGGTACATTATAATTACAGGGCTTCTTTAGTTTTGATGATTATAGAAAGCATTGGATGGTTTTAATTTTAAGTTTTTTGAACCAGCACATTTTCGTGCTTTAAGCTGATTCTGATTGGCAACAATATTTTAACAGGCAATTTATGTTTCCAGGAAATTTTGGCTATCTTCCTAGTCCATTTTGGGAACTTTTTTTGGTTATGATCTTGACATTATTACTTATCCTTTCCGGTGAAGGTTTGGATTCTTTTATGTAATGTAAACGTTGGATGACAAGTACGTTAAAATTCAGTTCTTCATCGGCCATTCCCAAATTTAAAATACTAAAAGAACGTAGCTACACACAACTATTGATGTTTGGAAAAAGAAGAGAAAAGAACAAATATACTCTCATGTTTGATTTAGGCAGGAGTGCTTCGGCCCGGTATTTCTCTTTATCCTTGTTTCTTCTAATGCACACTTCCCCATGTTGAAAGTCGGACAAAATTCGGGCGCATTGATGTTCGGTTCAACTGCCATTTTCACGAGTGTTAGGATTTACTCTTTCTCGACTTATTCTAACATGCTATGTTATGGTATCTCTATGTGATCTTACATTTCTTTATTTGTGTTTTGTTTTTGCAGTGCTGAATTGGTCCTGAATGTGTCCTCTTACTGTTTTGTCATGGCATTATTGTTACTGGTTTTTCTTTAGCTCACAACACTTATAATGCAGAAGTTTTATGCAAACCTATCAAGCAAGGCTAGACCGAAGGTCCGAAATCCTTCACAATCGTCATCCCCTGGAGACAATCTTGGGCAGCGCCTTGAGGCCAAGCTCCTAGCTGCTAAAGAAAAAGGGTATAAACTGTTTTTGTTTTTCCGGGTCTCATTTTCACAGCCAATTCAAGGAAAGCTGTTCGTTGATGTCTCCTTATTTCTTAATAGACTGCATATCCTTCGGGATAATCGGCAAAGGAGGGCCACGCTGAAGGAGAGGACATCTCAATCTTTAACGAGGCGAATGACTCGGGAGAGCAAATATAAGGAACAAGTCTGTGCTGCAATATCCCAAAAGCGTGCAGATGCTGAGAAAAAGCGACAGAGTTTACTAGAAGCAGAAAAGAGGCGAGCCCATGCTAAAACCTTAAAGGTGCAAACGGTGGCTAGATCAGTTTCTCAGCAGCGAGAGATTGTGAGAAGCGAATTGAAGAACAAGCTGGAGGACAGATTGCAGAAGGTTCTTTCACTATTATGTTGATGAACATGTTCTAATATGATATATTGTCCATCCTGGGCATTATTTATGAAGACATTTGAAATTGTTGTTTAAATAGGCGAAGAGATTGAGAGCAGGATATTTATACCAGAGAGGAACACACGGTGATGCTGTTGTTCCCAATAGTTGGGAAATCACGCATGAGCATGCTGGCATCCTCATCAGAAATTTATCAAGGTATTTGGATTGTTTTATTCTCACCACTAGTCTTGATAAAATTCTTTAGAACCTAAACAATATATATTCTAATGCCATGTGGCAGGTGCTGGAGGAATTTCAAAAACCGGAGAAAGACGACTGCATATCTTTCCAAAGCTTATAGTGACTTGAATATTAATGAGAGATCAGTAAAATCTATGCAATTCGAGCAGTTCGCACTTCTAATCCAGTCACCTGATACACTTCGTACAACTAAAGCTTTGTTAGATCGTCTTGAGATTCTCTATAAATTATCTCGATGCTCTGATAACCAATCTGGTTTAGATGATATTGATCACCTGCTCAAGCGTGTTGCTTCCCCGAAAAGGAAGCAAACATCCAGAAGAGTTGTCTTGAGCAAAATGCAAAATGAGACTCCCGCTATCAGACAAACTGCCAAAACTATTCTGAACCTGTCAAGGTACCAAGTAAGAGTTGTTCTTTGTGCCTACATGATACTAGGGCATCCAGACGCTGTCATAAGTGGCCGAGGAGAGCGTGAGACAGCTTTGGTCAGTTCTGCTAAGAAATTTGTGGAGGAGTTTGATTTGCTGATTAGGATAATTCTAAATGGACCATTGAGGATTCTTGATAAGGGATCCGACAATGTAGCATCGAGACGCAGAACTTTCAGATTACAGCTTGCAGCCTTCGATTCTTCCTGGTGCTCATTTTTTAATAGCTTTGTGGTATGGAAGGCCAAAGATGCTAAGTCACTTGAGGACGATCTGGTGAAGGCTGCTTGTCGACTTGAACTTTCTATGATTCAGATTTGCAAGATGAACCCCAAAGGGGGTAGAGCTCCTCTTTCAGATGATGTGAAAGCTATCCAGAAACAGGTTCTCTCCCTGGTTCTCTACTGTTTTTATGATTTGAAGTCATAGTTAACTATGAGTTCTGTTGCTAGCTTCTGCTTCCTAAAGTGGATATCTAGGGACAACGAACTATTTGTCAAAAAATCTCCATTTTGAATACCATAACTTTGCGATTTCAGTTGGGTAATGATGTTTCCCTGACATTTATATCACACAATGTAGGTACCTGAAGATCAGAAACTCTTGAGAGAGAAAGTGCAACACCTTAGTGGAGATGCTGGTATTGAGCGCATGGATAATGCACTTTCTAATGCACGAACCAAATTTTTTGAAGCAAGGAAGAATCAGAAGCCAAGTAACTCAATGACTCCTTCTACCTTATCCCCCAGCCCAGCTTCCTCGTCTTCTCGTGGGAGCTCAGATAAAGCATGTAACTTGGCAGTAACCCCTCGTAAGCAAAGCTCTGTGCTGCGATCTTTCTTCAAGGATGAAGTTGATGCCAAGGATGTCCATTTGTCTTCGTTAAACCACAGAACCCTGCTGATATCTAGAGGTAGCTTGGACATGGAGAATGCAAGTATTGTCAATGAATATGTTCATGGGGCGCATCTTTCTTTCAGTGAGAGCTTCAGTTATGCTATTGAAGATCAAATCATGGTTTGTGACTAGTTATTATGTGTGTGTTTTATTTGGTATAAATTACACAGACAGCTGAATTGTTTCTGAAAATTTTACGATGATCAGAGAAATATGAAAGAGGCGATGGAGAAAGCCTTCTGGGATGGCATTGTTGAGTCGGTGAGGCAGGAAGAACCTAATTACAGCCGTGTTGTGGAATTGATGGTGGAGGTGAGGGATGAGATTTGTGCAATGGCCCCTCGTACATGGAGACAAGAAATTATTCAGGCTATTGACCCAGGAATTCTGAGTCAGGTAGGTACTCATTAATGGTTTTTCTTTTTTTTCTTCCCTAAATTCTCTCTTCCCATCCCAGCTTATTCCTTGTCAATTGTATGCATTTCAGAAAAACTTGAGTTTTTCTTGGTTATTTGATTTTCAGGTGCTGAGTTCAGGAGAATCAGACATCAGTTATTTTGGGAAGATACTGGATTATGCACTGATCACTCTCCGAAAGCTATCTGCTCCAGCTGATGAAGACGAACTGAATATAAAATATCAGCGGTTCATGAAAGATCTGGCAGAGACATTTTCGGCCAGAAAAAGCTCAGAGTACTCACATATTATGGCCTTAATGAAGGGCTTGCGGTTTGTCCTAGAACAAATAAAGGTCTTGAATGTGCTTCAGTTGGCCTTCTTTCTTTTTACTAAAAATAAGATGTTCTGGTATCATCATGCTTTTTTTTAATCTTATTAGGAGAGAATTAAATACTCTGTCCCTGCCCCAGGAACTCAAGCAAGAAATCAGCAAAGCTCGCATCAGAATGATGGAGCCATTCTTGAAGGGACCTGAAGCTTTGAATTATCTAGGAAGAGCTTTCACCAGTCGTTATGGTCATCCTTCTAATGCTCAAATTGCTTTGCCCTTGACTTTGAAATGGCTTTCATCTACACGAGAAAGTAAGAACGAGGTGTGGAATGAGCACAAAAGTTCGGTCTCTCAGATGAAAAGAAGTTTTCTTCCTTCCACCACTCTTCGAACAGGAGGAAGATCATCAGTTAAGGTAGTAAGAAATCAAGCAGATAAATCTTCAACCTCGAATACTACCAATTTTATCGGTTAGTATTTACAGTAACCTATCCTCCATCAATTTCTTCTAGAGTACCTCCTCATGTTTAACACATGATGTGTCTGCACCAGAGACTATAGATCCCAATTTAGAATGCAAAGGAGAGAAGATTGACTTGACCGTGAGGTTAGGTTTGTTGAAGCTGGTAAGCAGGATTACTGGTTTGACTGAAGGAGAGCTACCAGAAACCATGAAACTCAACTTCTCCAGACTGAGAAGCGTCCAGTCTCAAATTCAAAAAAATATTGTAATAGCTACAAGGTAGGTTTCGGTGAGTCTTATCCATAACTTCAAAACAATCTACCGCCTTGTTTTTGACCGTCTATCTCGTATTTTTTGCAGCCTTCTGGTCTTGCAGCAAACTCTGATGAGTCATCAAACAGTCAGCAACCAGGCACAAATGGATAGCTTACTCTCAGCTAGTCTTAAACGGCTCTACCAATGTCTGGACAATGTTGCGGAGGCAGGCATCCAAGAAATAGTTGAAATACTCATCTCTGATTTAGAGGAAGACAACAACGGATCAATTGATGATATGAAGCAAATAATGGCAAGGATGTTGAGCAAGAGCCTGCAAGAGGGCAATTCTATTTTCGACAAGGTCTCTGGAGCTGTATATTTAGCTTCAAGAGGAGTCTTGCTTGGAGGAACTGGAAGTTTAGGAAGAGAATTAGCAGAAATGGCACTACAGAAAGTGGGGGCATCCTTACTTATCGACGACATGGTGCAAGCTGCGTCCGTTTTAGTTGTGGCAGCTAAGATATCTGTTGTTGTTCATGGCCCTTGGTATGCAAATTTGATGCAGGAATGAGCCTTGCGGTTGGATTGGATTGTTAGGTTGCTATGTACAGGTGAAGGAATGTTTAAACAAGCATTTGATTCTTACTGTGTAGAAAAAAATAAGTGGCTTGAGGACACTGCAGAATGTATATAGGATGTTGGTTTGTTGTTGATGGCTTGAATACACTGTAAAAATGCTTATAGGATGCTGCTGGTTTGTTGATGATGGATGAATCAAGTCTTTTATATGAAAATGACCTGAACCAATGAAAAACAGTCCAATTTTTCGCTCATCCCCCTCCCACTCCTTTAAACATCGAGAAATTTACAGAATGAGATATAATTGGCATCTTATCTAAGACGGATAAGAGCACCTTCATTCTCAACGAGTCCATACCAAGTGATCCCAATTTTTTTCATTGGATCCGCGTGGAGGCTAGAGATCCAAGAGAACAGCTCAAAACAAAGAATAAAGGTACAAATACAAGAATCCCCTTCATTAAAATGATTTGTTCTTCATATAGAAAGATATAGAAATGGTTGAAGACAGGGTAAGGAATATCTAAAGAAGAATTCACAATCAATCCACAAACATTTCACACATGTTTTGGTGGTGTGCGTTGGTGTTTCATTCTGTAATGCAGCGTAAACCAATAACAGTTAATGGCAAGAAAACACTTGAAACAATATTACAAAATACAAGATGGAACATCAATATAATAAGGAGTCTAAATTACAATGGTAAACCAAAATGCAGAATGTTTGAAAACCAGATCTAAAGTGCAAAATGCAAGCACACACTCATTTTGCACACACTCTCTAGCCTCTCTATGCAACTTACAATACCCACAGTATGATAAAATATGCATAATTCCCCCGAATGCACAATACTAAAAATTTACAGACTTATTGAGAACATCCTCTTAGGGCAGCTGAACAATTTACAACCACAAAAAGAAGCATTCCGTTTTCAAACTATATCTAGATGATACCTCAAGTAAGGCGCACTTCTCCACTCGCATGAGCAGCCTTTACTTGTTTGTCATATTCATCTTCTTCCTCTTCTTCTACCTCCTCTTCCAAGTCTTCCGCCTTTTCCTCATCATCGTCGTCACCTCCCCAGCCGAACCCTCCAATTGAACGAGATGCTGGAGGAGGGGCCTTGGCTTCATCGACAATTTTCATAATATCCTCCACAGATTGAAGAGAGTAGGTAGGGTTTTCTTTATGGTAGTAGACAGCTTGTGCAGCATCAGTTAACTCCCTCGGTAGATTCTTTAGAAACCACGGGTGGGACTTGATCTCTTTGATTGTAATTCTCTGCACCAGAAATAATGGTAGTTTAGTTCAACCGTAACAATACCTCTGGAACAATAACTGCACAGAGCTTTAATTAAAGTAATCCAAATAGTTAAATCATTTCGAAGTAACATTCTAACAGTGTCAAAGGCTAAATCAAGCAACACGAATAACAGCAATTACAGTGCGAAACAATAGCTATCGTATCCCGGGAGATATTCTATATTGGGTGTCACGATGAACAATGAAGAAAATGCGAAGTAAGCTTTACCTATGCAGACAAGAACACTTACCCTTGATGAGTTGGCAACAAAAATACGAGACAGAAGATGCCTGCAGTCTTGGGATACATGAACATAGTCAGGAATCTTGTACTGAACAGCCATTATCCTCTGTAGTAGAGTACTAACACATCAGAACAATCTGAAAGATGTATATAGTTGCAAGGGAATATAGGGAAAAGAAGCAGTTGTTTACTTGGATAGTTTTCCTGAAGTTTTTTGGATCATCTTTATCTTCAAAAGGGTACGCTCCAACCAGCATAATGTAGAGCGTCACACCACATGACCACACGTCGGCCAACTGGAATGGAGACAAACAATGTTAACAAAAACTGCAAAATGTGAGCAAATTTATAATCTTGATGCATGTAGGTAAGAATGCAATTTAATGGAGTTTAATCATTAATGAAGGGTGGCATAAACGAGAGCTAGTTGGCCCCTTTTCACATAAACGAGTAAGCTACCATTTTACAGAAACATTATGTAAGGGTATCCACGGCCATGACAAATGAAGCAAGATAAATACGAAGAATAAGGCATTAGACGAACTAGATAAACATACACTCAAACAAGTTATCGAAACCAACAAATGAACAATCAAAAACTAAGAAGCTAGCATTGCACTAATGGGTATGATGCACAGAAAACATGAGATGCCTGACCTTCCCATCGTACTCTCTTCTAGAAAGAACCTCCGGAGCTATGTAAGCAGGAGTTCCAACAGTTGATTTGGGCCTTGAATGAAGCAGGGATGACTAAGCAACAGAATACAACAGAGTCAATACATACTGCTGCATGGAAGAAGAAAATCTTGCTTGCACACAAATCTACCGATAACAAATTAACCTCTTAACTACCTTTGAATAGCCAAAATCACAGATTTTCAGCCGTGGAGCAGGGCTTCCATCAAGTAGGGTGTTCTCCAGCTTCAAATCCCGATGACATATTTGCTACAATCAAAGAGTAATTGAACCTAACACGGTTACCAAATGCCCAAAAACCTATGGTACTTGAAATTTTTTCATATATCCACATATTAGAGAAGTCATGTACTAGAGACTGCCTCACCATGGCATGGCAGTAGTGGACCCCAGAAATGAGCTGCTGAAAGAAGTACCTCGCCTGAAATACAAGATGTTTTGAGATGGAGAAACCCATCCTCATTTATGCACTACAACAAAAACCCATTCATGAAAGGGACAAAATTACAGAGGGGTGGCAAAGTGAAGTGGTAATACCTCATCTTCGCTGAATCGACCAGCATTGCAGATTCTCTCAAAGAGCTCTCCACCTGCAGCATACTCCATGACAATGGCTAGATGAGTGGGAGTCAAAACAACCTGTTCATTCAAAAATAAAAATTCAGCTGCATAAAGCTTCACTCTGAAAGAAACAGAAACTCTTATCGAAATGATGTCTCTCACCTCCTTAAATCTGATAATGTTTGGATGCCGAAGTGATCTATGGTTTATAATCTCACGTGCCACATTCTCATCAATCTACATCCGAAATCAGAGATGAGCCAAGCTTCTTAAGGAAGTTATTGCCCATTTAACCATCATTAATTCTGATAAACAATTATATACTAACAACAGAAGAGCAAAAACACCAAAAGGTCAGGCCGCTAACCAAATAAAAATAACAAAAACAATGGCAATCAACAAAATTACTAATGATCTGTCTTAACAAAATGTATAAAGCAGACCTTATGTCCTCTTTCAATGTATTTCATTGCGACGAGCACTTTCGTCTCCTTGTTTCTCATAAGCCTTGCCACGCCAAAATTTCCAGACCCTAAATCCTTCACGAGTTCGTATTTCTCCATTTTGCTCTTTTCTTGCTTTATTCTGTACAAATTTCACAAAACCAGGCACCAAAATCACGAAAAACTCAACCTTTCCCTACACCCAACAATGACTGAACAACGGAAATCGCAGCTCCAGAAATTAAAAGCGAAATTCAGAAACCAGGGATTTAATTGCTGGAGATTTGGGGGGTGAATTGGGAATTCGTTGACGGAAATCCACAACCTAAAACCAGACAACGCTATTTGAAGCTAGAAATAACTAATCCTCGATAGCGAAAGCAGAAAGGGAACAGATCAAAAGACCCAATTGCAGAAATAAGGGATTCAGTGTTGGTGAATTTGAAAAGGGGACGATGGATTAGGGTTTGTGATCCTTAAAGATTGAGAAATCGAAATGAAAATTGGGAGGGAATCAGGCAGAAAAGCACCTCAATTGCTGGGATTTGAAGAAAAGGCAAAGGGAACATGTAGTGCAGAGTGAGTTGTGAAAATCACATTCGATTCTCTGCAAACCAAAATATATATTTTCTATATATAATAATGAATGCAGATATACTGCAGAAAAGAAAAGAAAAAGCACATTCGGTTGTATCTATCTTCAACTGTTATGATAATTATTTTTTAAAACCAAGAAAAATAACTCAATGCTTTGATAGCTAAATAATAAATGGTACATAAAATATTTTCCCATGCTCCCCTTGGAAGATTTTCAAAATTTTGTTGCCTGAAAGGTGAAACAGATGTCAGGCTCATAATATGCTGATATGCATCGTTTAAGGTATGGAAATAGATAATAGTAAAATTTCCTTTATCCAAAAATAAAGAAACAATGTTTTTAATCTCATTCACTCCCTTAGCTCTCGTTTCTTGTCCTATTTATAGAGGCCCTTTCCACTCCCTTTTCTATGCATTTCAAGTCTTTTTTTTATCCACATAAACTTAGGTGTTGGTTAACAGTGGAATCCCAAAATGTTCCGGACAGAAAGAGGGTTCTAAATCCTTTCTCTTTTCGATTCTTTGGCATCAATAGAGACAATATTCATTGACTGTGTTGTCGACCCATTAGAGTGCTTTCGCCGCAGGTTTTATGATATTTAGTTAAAACGCACTAGAGGACCTAAAGTGGTTGATGAGATTGGTTTTACGACTCCCTTCCTTCTTAGGGACAACCCGTAACTTAAGACCAACAAATCAGGGAAGGGAGAATACGAGAGAGAAGACTATCTGGGGGTTTGATAGTAATCTCATACATTTCGATAGTCTATTTTCAAAGTCATACACAATTACATTGTACTCTGCTTCGGTCCAACATAAGGTAAAGGGGACAAGTGAGCTCTCAAACACACAGGTTATCGCTACGCCTAGATTTCTGAAGAACAATGGGTAGTATAAGAATATTCACTTGTTGTCATGGACTAAGCCTTTTGGAAGACCGTAAACGAGTCGTGCTAATGAGCTATCGTATCTTAATTCGATAAAAGTTAATTAGAACTCATTTAGTTAAACTCGTTAATCAAATTTAAATTGATAATGTTTGACTCGTGGACAAGCTTGCTATCCAAATATAATATAAAATATATAATTATTAATTTTGTAAGCTTATATTGTAAGGTAGACTAATTATGTGATTAAACAAGATACGACTCGACGCCAAATACCATCGTAGTTGGTCTACGTTGATCTATTAACTCACCATATCAAAACATGTATATAACAACTTTATACATAATATCAAACACAAGCATGATTACAACCATAACTGATTAATTGATAATCATTCATTAATGTTTAGATTCGAGTTTTTATGCATTAAGGTTACAAAAATAAAAATAAGTTAAATTTCGTATAGACTTAACCAAATAGGAGAAAGCTCACACACACTATTAACATAATTCATTCTTGTATGTTAACAGGAGAAATGAGGGGCTTATTTGAGAAGAAAGCCTCTAAATTCCCAGTGACGATCTGGAATCCATGCAAGAAGGCTTCCTTGGTGAAGGCCCCTCGATGAGGCGACAAAACAACGTTGTCTAGGGCAAAGAGCTCCGCGGGAACACGGGGCTCGTTTTCAAACACATCCAATGCAGCACCTCCTATGGCACCACTCACCAAGCGTTTCACCAACGCTGATTCATCAATGATGGCTCCTCTCCCGATGTTCACAATGATGCCCCTCTCCCCGAGGGCATTCATCACATCGTCGTTGATCATGTGGCGCGTGTCTTCTGTCAATGGGCAAGATATGATTAGGACGTCAGATTGAGAAGCGAGCTCGTAGGGGGTGGGGTAGAAGTCATAGGGAAATGGTTTTTTGGATCTTGAGTTGTATGAGATCTTGCACCCGAATGCCTCGAGTCTTTTTCCCACTTTTGAGCCGATGTTGCCTGGGCCTACTATTCCGACTCGTTTGTTTCGTACCTAGAGTCAATATTCAACAATATTTATATTTTAAAATATACAAATACAAATCATACTTCTTACTATGATGAAAAAACAAAATCATAGACGACATGTAGTGAAATAAAGATAATAATACTTGCACAACTTGATTGTAAGATCAAGAAGAGAAGCAGTGGGTATCAAACTCGATGCTTGATCCGTGAGAAAGAACGTTTCTATTTATTAATATAACTAACTGAAAGTAACTAATTGAATAAAATAAACATAACTAGAAAGCCCCTCTTTAGACCTTTTTTTTTCATAAAATAAAATTAAAATGGTCATGTTCCAACACATTTCCTAACATTAACAAACAATAAATTAGAAACTAGATCAAAATGAGTTTTTTTTGGAAAAAAAAAAGAAGAAACAAATGCATTAGTGGTATTTTTTTGAATAAAAAAGTTAATGCAACCTTAATGATTAACATAATCTCAAAATAAACTTTTTTCCGAAGAAATAATCTCAAAATAAATTAAACAAATGAGGAATGTAGGCATTAAATACAAAACCCAATTGAAACTCCTAACTCCCACCAAAGCTTTTGCATTCTTTCTTCTCCTCTAGATTTTCTCCCAATATCAAGTAACATAAACTTCCGCATTCCATAAAATAAAATATATAAAAAGGTACAATATATATCAAATCAAAGTATATTAAATAAATAGTTATCGAAAATAAAAGTAATAAATAGAGCCTAACCTTGAACCCTAATGGATAGTGCGCCGCGCTGAGGGGCCACCGCCCCCGCCGCAAAAACC
>AYJT01070769.1:0-14123 GCA_001278415.1 Ocimum tenuiflorum
ATATATGCACAATTCAAATAAAATAAATTATAATTTCAACCAAAAAAAACAAAATCCAAAGATATCACTATTGTATTAAAATTATGTAACAGATTGCATAGCATTATTTTGTAACAGAGAATTTATAATCATATCATGTTAAAAAAATATCCACATTGATCGATGAATGATCCCCATAATAAGACCTGAAAAATTCCAAAAATTCTCAGTATAAGACTAGAAAGATAATCGAATTTCAATTCAGTATCTCATGTTGAAGTATTGATTTGAGCAACTTTCGGATATCTAGAGCTAAATCATCTTTCGGTTTTAGAGAAAAGTACTTCTAAATTTATATTAATTTATTTATACAGTCAATATTATTCACTAAAGTTATTCATCTAAAAAGACTAAATGTAATATCACATAGTATATGAAAATCACATGCTTATTAAATCAAGGCATTCAAAATTCATGGCTGGAAAGGAATTACACACATATTTTTAGAATTATTCGTATATGAACGTACTCTTGAATAACAACAACAATAATACATATCATTCCCATCAAGTTTGATAGATTTTTTTTGGTTCATTGCTCATTCACGTTTCTCGCTGAATTATTTCACTCCGTGTTCTCCATTAATTATGTAATATATTTATGTAACACTTACGAATAAAAACTTGTATTACACCACCTAAATGATTTAGGCGGATCTAAATAGTTCACATCTACCAACCCAAACTCATATCTATTCCGAATTTTAAATCCAAACCCATACGCATAACCAATTTAAATTCTAAACTCAAACCCGATTAAATGATTTAAACGGTCTAACGAAAGACTTCCTCCAATTACAAATATCATACACTGTTATTTCGATACAATTTTCATTAAATCTAATTTAGGAATATAGATATTAGCAGTCAAATTTTTCATCACCAGATCAACTACCTTTTATTTATTCAACAAACATTCGATGGTTTTAACAAATGCTCCTTAGTAGCCACAAATTCCTCCACACCTATTTTCAGAAAATCTTACCTCTATAAAAGCCCTAGTTCGTCCCATTATTATCAATTTTGTTGTAGCGTAAATAAATAGAGTCATTTAATTTTTTGTATACTTCTTCTTTGTAACAGTCGTATATCTGGTGGTGCCCCCTCCCACGCACATAATTTCATGATTATATATTTTCGGTTGTTACAAAAGAAAAATCACATACATATATATAAAATTGAGCATTAATTAATTTTTTGTTTTCTATTTTTGCCTTCTGTAATCATGGGGTTTCTCCATAAACTTTGGGACGAAACGTTAGCGGGGCCGGCGCCGGACGCTGGCCTCGGAAAACTGCGCAAATACAACTCTTTCTCCGCCAGTAGAACCACCGCGGCACCGTCGCACTCCGACGACTTCCCTTTTCCGATCACTCGCAGCATCACCGTTGTTCGACGCGATGCTAACCGTATGCTTAATGCTGCCGACGGCTCACCGTCCACGCCTTCTTCTCCCGCCAGCTCCACCTCAAGCTCCCCCTTTTCACGTAAGAGCTTGGAGCCTTACTATTATTTTCGGAGTGAATCGTATGTTTGGTTCATGCCATCACAAATTCATAATCCCTTTTGATTTGGTCATAATAAATTCAATTTTAGTCCTGTATATAACTTTATGTTGGTCCCACCACATGAGTTTTTTTTTCTTTTTTCTTTTTTATTATTAGTCCGAAAGAAAATTACAACTAGATTATCATAATCACAAAATCATTATGAATTTTAATTTTATGCGACTATCTAATGGTGAGTGAACTATAAAATTGCTAGAAAAAATACAAGTTTTTGAAAACTAAATATGTAAAACTTTCTCCATGGTGAGACCAATATAAGACTAAAAATAAATACTTGGGGGATCAAAATGAAGAATATTTTTTACCCTACAGAAACTATATATAAAAAAATTTGAAGCAACTGTAAATGGAAGGTTTTGGCGCAAAAGCAATCTTGTTTGTGAAACAATATGAATTTAATATTCTAATTATGTTTATTTTGGGGTGTGGTTTTAGCGAATTCCCCTTGTAAGAAATGGATGAGGAAAAAGCCTCCATACGGAGCCTTCAACAGCCCGGAGGCAGTCGATCGAGAGTAAGAATTTTAATGACCGGTTCTTCACTTCTTCAAATCGAGCCATCTGCCTTTTCTTTTATTGCATCATTCATCCTGCAACCATATTAACTTGAACCCAGAAACTTGATCTCCAACTTGAAAATAAGTAAATTTGTTTCGAGAATACGGCCTTACAATGGTATGGAAAAAGTTAAATTATCTAAACGTTTTTCATCATTTTCCCCTTAGAAATACTAAACATAATACAACATCCATTATTTTTAAATGTCTAATGTGAGCATCCGAAGATTATCAAATGTTATGTGTAAATCGTATAAACTCTACATTTAGATAGCAGCATGTAGCATATTCGATTAGGGGAGATTTTATTGTGGTGATGTTGGTAGTGCCAACACCTTTCGCAATAGAATCTTCTATACTAATAAGCGACTTTAGACTTATATAGGATCAAATATTTTCCCTCTATCTTTACTACTATTCTAGGCATACTAATACATATTTAACTTTTTTTATTTGTCAGGTTAATTGTAAATTCTTTGGATCGCTGAGCATAATTGAAAGAGAAAGTTGGGGATTTGTTCAAAACAACAGACTATGTAAATATGTTGCCCTTATTGGGTTTGTATGTAAAATTAACTAAGGTGATAGAAAAGAAACATCATTACATTCTTTGTGAAGAAGTGGCGTTCTTTTGGAATTCTATTTTTAAATTTCAACCGACAATTATAATATTATTTTAGTTTTTGAGGACTTTGGGTCGTTCGATCATGGGTTATTTTGTTTTTTTCTTTTCTTTTCTTCGCAGAATTTATAACTCGACAGCAATTTGTTGTAAATATATTATTTCTGTACTGTTAAACCCTGCTCATGAAGCAATATATATGAAAGCTAGTTTATCTATTCTAAAAAAAGAAAGAAAGAAAGCTAGTTTATCTCTTTAATTGCTCAAACTTTTCTCTTTGCCAAAGGCTGTTGTTTATATATTTGACTGGAGATTGTATGTTTGTTGCATTATACTACATTCGAAAGATTAAATCCTATTTTTTTTTTTTTTGAGAATAAAAGATTAACTCCTTTTGAAGGCGTCTTACAGGCTCGTAAATTATAAAACATGCCAATAATGTCCCCATCTTCTAATTAGGATTTTAAAGTGCGAGCAGCAACACATTATAGAATCGAGGATACCGTCGGGAAAAAAAAATAGAAATCCTAATTATGCAGGCAATTTACTACCACAATATTTTACACTCAACGATATTTTTATTCAATTAAAGCATCAGAATTCTAAGTGGAGTACAAACACAAGTTGTAAAAAGAATGCTTCCTAGCTACCAAAATCACATTGATGTTCCACAAATTGGAACTATTCAGTAGTGTTACAATATACAAAAATAGAATATTATGCACTACAATTTCACTGAAATCTCCAAGGGTGCATAGAAATTTATGAGCATATCATCCCATATGATAGGCGACTTCAATCTCAGCCATTTACCGGCAGCCGGAAAAAATTTACCTGGGCTTGGACTCATTTCCCTTGCTCCTAAACGTCGACAATGAGAAAAATGATCTTGGAGCTGTATAAACATAGTAACGTGTAAGCAACTAAATGGCACTGTAAACTTTCAAAACTGAGAAATAACATACTTACTAGCTACCATCTTAACATTTAAAAAATATGAGCGTGTGCGCAAACGCAGATTATTAGATCAAGGATTATAAGCTCTCTTGTGAAATATACATGTAAGAAGTCATTCCTAAATATCAAGCAAATAATGACGTAAAAGCAAATGGAATTGATTATAGAGTTCTTGGAGTTCATGAATTGGAATAGATATTGCGTACACTTCACCTTTAATTGAGGTTCCAGAAACATGATCCTCTCTTAGTTTGAAATTGGCTGGAGGTGCTGGGATAGAACTTTGTGAAGATTGTTCTGTGAGAAGAAAAGGGATAAACACATCAATGGAGTGAAGCCTATGAGTTCTTAACACATGACCTGAATATTAGATGCAGAATATGCTATCAAGACACAGAGAAGAGGATGAAAATATTATGGCACATTGAGCTAAAATATCAGAATTGCAGTTTTATGATCAATTGGGAAACTTCAGGAGATGGAACATGACGAAAAATGTTGACCCACTTGTAAGAGTTTAGACTCTCTGTACAGATAAGAGGCCTATGTACAATATTTTATCTAAACTGAACAAGAGAATACCAGAATCATGTAACATGGACAGCTTGTAAGTTGTTACACCAAATGGAAACTTCAGAAAATGACTTGTAAAGATAGAATTGAAGGGGATCAAAAAGAGATTAGTGCATCAGAACTTATGGTATGCATAAAAAGAGAGACAAAAGGGATACTATATCAGTCACCTGATTCATTGAAAAACTCGCTTTCATTGAAAGTATCATCAGAAGGTTGAGCTTGAGAAAATCCCATTCTTGACTTCCTGAGATCTTCAGAGGAACGATTGGCAAGATCTCGTCCATCTTCCGTGTCATCATCTCCTTCAGATGTGGTAGCAGATACCCAGTCAGCCAAAGTCTCCGAGCCACGATTCTTCCTTCCAAATTTCAGTAACCTTTTAAATCCTCTAGTCATATCCTTGCGGGATGAATTATTAAGTGATTGGGCCACTACCATAGGCTTCTGGGCTGCTCCCCATTTCTTTCTCATCCTAGCCGTATCAGCCTCTATTGGATTTAAAGAATGTGAATTCCATGAAGGACTTCCTATTGGAGAATCAACAGAAGCATCAATATCAGAAGTCTCATGGGGATACGAAAATGGATTTTGAGTGCGTGAATTCCATGACATAGGACTTCCATTTTGCCAATCTTGCATGGAGTCACCGGGGAGGAAGCATGAAGGAATTTCTCTCGGCAATTGTGAACCTAAAGCCTGGTCCAATGCAGAAAAAGTGAGTGTGTCATCGCCATTTTCAGATCCAGAATTTTCAAATTTATCTGGGTCCAGCCCTAGCGTTGCTGGTCCCCTATCTTCTAAAATATTATCCCCTTCAGAGTTCAAGGTATTCAAATCTTGCTCTCTTTCATCTTCAACAGTATTCTCGATTTCTTCAGGTTCAGAGGCAACACCATCAGTTTCATGTACATGGTTCACGGGTTCGGATTCCACAGTGACCGTCTGCCTCACAATACTTGTTCGAACAGCACGACTACCCTTTCTAAGAAAAGGCTTCGCACCCACATTTTTTATGACTTCCTCATCAAATTTAGTCTGGGTTACAGCAACACCATCTGAGTCCAGAGTAGACACATCCTTGAACTCACTTAGATTTGTTGAGCTTTTCCTCAAATGCTGAAATCTGCGTGGCTTATCCTCCTTGACGATAGCGATTTCTTCACTCGTGGCTTTGCTACGAGAATAGTTTCTTACCTGCGAACGAGTTGTTTTTCCACCTCCAGAAGAAGGTTTAGTATTTTCTTTTCTCAGGTCAGAGAAGTTGGGGACAGATTGGGCAAGAGGATTTTCTGGTTGCATTCTTCGCTTTACTGAACTGGTGGAAGTCTTAGCAGCAGATCTTGCAACAGGAATGGCCGAGGGGCGAGGAGTGGTAGATGAATTTCTGTTATTAGATAAGAATTGCTTGCCGTGGACAGCCCTAGGAAAACCATCCTCAAAAGAGATGTCACCAACAGCCCTATCTTCATTAGGATGATTCTTCTTTTGGAAATTCAAAGCATCGTCATCAAATTCACAATCCACAAAATCTAAATGCTGCAATCAAAATGAAAGTTTTAGAGGGTTGATTGAAAATCCAGAAAAGACTCACTCTAGTAAATCCTTTGAAACACTAAACACACACGAATTGCAGGATATTTCCATTGAGTAGTGCTCTAATTGTAAAATAACTGAAACTATACCTGCTCTCTGTTCAAAATTGACCTGCCATTATAAGATCTGAGTCTCTCAGCGCGTCGCCGAGCACTGGAAACTGGATCCTCTCTGTCTGCAGACCTAGATAATTTGGCCTTCATCTCAGATTTATTCCTCTCAAGGCTATCCTGCATCGCCTTCAATCGTGCTTCTTTGTCTGCTCTGTTGGAACTCCAATCTTCCTTCAGTTTTGCATCCCTCTTTTGATTATACCTGTGGTAGAGTTTCCCTCGAGAACCCTCTGAAACACTAAGATCAGAGAAGCTCTTCTTCAAAGCATCACCATAGTTCTGACTATCAATTGTTTTCAGGGAAGATGCAGCATTTAACTTGGTTTTGTTCTTCGAATTTCCAGTTGGCTCATTTGACCTGTAACTATCAGAAAACTGAGGAGAGTTATCTGCTATTGGTTTTGAATACTTAAAACTACTTGGCAACTGTTGGGCATCATCTAGTTTTCCTTTACGGGCAGAGTTAGATTGATCTGCAGGTACTCGCAGTTTGTGTTCTGCAAAGAGCTTTTCAAGCTCATTTGCTTTCAACTTTAACTCATCATTGCGATCCTGATTACCCTTCGACTGCCTTTCTCTTTGAAATCGCTCTGAAATTGGTGTTGCGAAAGAATCAAAACCTTCTTCAGCCTCTGTTGGACTTTTACCAGAAAATGGTGTCCTGTTGTTTCCTTCGGGCAGAACTTTTGCCTTCGTACTTAGTTCAGCAGCTGAGACCTTTTGATTGAATTTAATCCTCCGGGGTCCAAAATCTTCATTTGCTACCTTGTTCTCGACTATATCTGTTTCCACTGTAGACCTTGATTCTTGCTGAGCAGAAGAATCATCTACAATATCTTCATGGTGAGAAGCATAAGCCTCCTGCAGTCTTGAACTAGAAATGCATTCAGAAACCCAAGACTCTTCCACAGTCTTCCAGGTAGACTTCAAACTTGATTGTGCAACAGACTTATCCCTTTTTTCAGAATCTTCTTTTGAATATGTGGTACGAACCTGCCCACCACTTTTGCCTGAAGTTGGCCTACTTTGTGCCAGTGACGAATCCTGATCCTTGCCTCCAGCAATCTCTGACCGGTTCTCACTAAGATCTTCACCTTCCTGAGAGTTTCTAGACTTCATACGACCCTCAAATGCAATAGCAGTCCTACTCCCACCACCAGACAAAATTTTAGTATTCTCTTCTGAAGTTTCTTGATTGTCCGACTTGCGAATAACGGACCTTGCATTGGCCTTGTTAAGCCCTTGATCTTTCAAACCATCACTTTCATCTGAATTCAAATTGGGAATTGATTTAGCAGAAAATGATAACTGTTCTGACTTAATACTATACCTAAAACTAGGAATAATATTTGACTCCTGCTTAACCTCAGAACTCTTTGCGATATCATTGTTCAAATCCAAAACTTTATTCTCCTGAGAAAATGTCTCCGTGGATGAAGTACATAAAATGCTTTCAGAATCCTTCTTTTCAGAACTCAAGTCGATGCTCATATCACTAACTATACTCCACCTCCTTAGGACCCCCTTCTCTGGGGCTGCTCCCATCATCGACACATCAGACGACAGCCTCCTCAGCTCAACAGGCTTCACAACAGGTTTACCTCCTGAATTCTCCTTCTGTTTGTTCTCAAACATATTTATCCTATCCTGAACACTGAGCCGCCTTGAAGGTTGACTGGCTTGAATAGAATCTTTTGGGTCAGAAGCTGAGGTCTCATCTTTTGTATCATTTTCTCCAGTAGCATTGTCCTGCTTATTTCCACCAGACCTCTCTACACTGGATTCCCTACTGAAAGTGTGACGCAAGGGGAAGGTGATGGGTGGGGGATTGGGCTGCTGATGTGTGGTGGTTTCTTGAAGTGGTGGGGAGGGAAGATCTATTGACATATCTGAATTGTAGGAGGAACGGATAGTCCGATCGTCTGTCCCAGATTTCCATTGGTTGATGAGGTTTGGCCGCCTATCGCATAGAGATATGAACTTTCCGCAAGCTTCGCTGAAATGGCAAAAGAAAGTTCAGGAAATAAGCCTTTCCATTATTTATAAACAGACAGTAAGGGGGGAAAATTGGAGATGAGAGTCATTGCTAAGTGTTTCCACTTTTCACACTCCAATTTTAGCCAAGGAAAATCACAAGGTCACATATTTGGGATGGCTAATTATGGGTCACCAGAGAAAGACTAATTCATTTCAGGCACATGTGGACTATGCTACGGAAAAGAAAATGATGCCGGGCCCAGATCTTGTATTATGTACTTTTTCTAACACAATTTTCTAGCCAATTTTAGAAGTGCAGAAGCTTTTGTATTTTATAAATAATAGGATATTATCACAATAGACATTATGTGATGATAAAATGGAACATAAGAATGGGTTTGTCTAATATTGTACTTAAGTTCCCAAAAAAAAAAATGAAACATGAGTTGGAAACATGAAGGAAATAGAATATTGTACGTGGATTACTTAAATAATGATACATCCATTAGAATCTCGGGGAGATTTTTGGTGAATGGATTCCTAACGCACAATTGCACAAGTGAAAAATGTAAATAAATAAAGGAACTTTTAGGAAATTAAATATCCGGTGCATCTCTAGCAATGTAGTGAAAAGCAAGGAATTCAAGCAGCAGTTTGTGTACGCATTTCTAAGTACACAAAAGTTATGACTTCATATTTGCAACTGTGAATTGTTATTTTTGCTTTGGTCCAGCTAATTTTAGCATGGAAGCTGGCATGGTGGGCGATCTCATATGCCATAGGAAAGGAAAAGCATTTAGCGATGTAGAGCCATTTTATTGGACAAAAGGAAGAATGTTAAAGTGTACTTACTTTAGGCGATGAGCACCAAATCTATCGGCAAATATTTGAAGTTCTGAAACAGTGTCAACGTCAAAACCAGCAGCAGCAGCACGAGTGCAGGCATTAGTTAGGTCTTGGTGTGCAGCTTCAAGCCTTACATCAATAGCTCTGAGAAGCTCCTTCCTGTATTGATAAATGCCAAAAGAATTAAGTATCACACATAATGCTTTCAAAGTCATGTTTTGAAATATAAACACTCAGTAACATCAAAAAATAAGTCGGGGGAGTCGGGGAGAGAGAATACTTTGTTGCGTCGTCTGAAGCGGTCGATCCAGATCCACATCCACCTGTTGCAAGTCATAAATAATAAGCTGTTTTGTTTTTCTCTTTTCATAGTAAAAAACATACAACAATTATTACTCAGACAGATAAAGTATAAATTCATCTATTCTTAAGCACCTCATTGCTCCACGGCAAACAAAAATGTTAATAAAAATCACATACACCGGAATCGCCAAATGAACTTAGACATATGAAGGCTAGAAATTTACACGGATTTCCAGAAAATTTAAAAAATGTTATTAGCCTCGAGGCTTATGCCCCACAGGGCTATGGGGAAATGCCTCAAGTCTTCATTCCACTTTTTAAAACCTTGGTTACAAGACTGAAGTTTATTACTCCAATATGATAACGATTAAATCTTATACCACTATTTAAGGCCTCACTGTTAAAGTTTGTCTAAAAAATATTGTGACACTGAAAGTCTGAAGCACATTACTTCAGCTCAGCCGAATTATACATATAATTGCAACCTTGGCCTAAATTTTGAAAGCTGTTAAAGCATCAATGGCATCACAAGCCTTAAAATACATTCTTAATTTATTTGCAAAAGATGATCTGTTAGCAGACTGTAAGCAAGAAAAACAATATGTATTCAAGATCTAAATTTTAATGTCAGCGGAAACAATCATCATATCTTAAGACAATAAAATTTTCAGCAATATAGCGGGAACTGAACAAGTTACAGACTTACAGTTAAACATATTGTGTGGTCCTTCCACTAATACTAGCAACAGAAAATAGAAAATAGATAGAGAACAGTTAATTGGAATTCGTACCAGAATGTTCATATCCTGCTCCCTGAAAAGGTGAGAAAGTAATTTTAGCATTGGATCACGACAGTTTGAATAAGTACCTGAGCATCGGTAAGATAATAGGCAATAAGTACCTGAGAATAAATTCTCCTTGCTGCTTCCAACTGTGACATTTCGGTATCAAAAGTGTTGACCACTTCCAAAACTTCAGGAGTACTAACAAATCGTACAAACCTGAAATAAAATTTATATATTATAAGATTAATGCAAGTCCTGGTGGTTGAACAAATGCTGAAAAAGTGTCACTACCTGTCAAGTGTTCCTTTGGTGAACCACACCTCAGCGTTTTTATTCTGTCCAGGGTCAAGCATTATAGACTGTGTGGCAGTGGCAGCTTGTTCCTCTGCAACCTTTAAATGTGTAACAAATGGCTTAAGAAGTCCTGAAGCAAGTTTCTCTGTATTCCCACCACTGGAAACAAACAATTCACATCTGGCCAAAAGAGACACTAAAGTAAACAACTAACCTTTCCAAGGAACACTGATGAGATTCATGAGAAAGGTGATTATTAATAAATAAATAAATGCTCACCGCGAATGCTTTGGTGAAAGCTGGAATACAGCGTAATCTAGAGGAGCGTCCGACTTCATCTTTTCCATGCCAGGAAATGATATTATTCTCTCATTCTTTTATCGTATATGAAAACTTCCATCCCTTTAAACCGGTGAATATCAGAATGAGACAACTATTTGCATCAAACATATGATGGGATAGCCTCCAACTGCCTGCAGTTAACATACAAGATTTATAGTAAAAAAATACTCGACTACAATTGGGCTCCTTCAAAAGTTTAATCATATCCAATATGACAATAAGGCATAGAAACAACCAAGCAATTATGCTAAGATTAAAACCATTAACAAAATGATGAAAAGTGGAAAGAAGATCCCAACTAGTGTACTCGAAATCGAACTGTACGAACCATACACAGTGCACTTCAAATTGAGGTGCATCCACACTACAAACTCATCAAATGACTAGCACAAAAATCAGTATTGTCTCAGATCTGATTATATTCAGCCAAAATTGAAATGCCACACATTAATTTCAGCTGGGCATTATCACAATTCAGTATCAGCTCAATCCAAAGCAATGCAGAAATATTTGAACGCTTACCAAACAACGAGGTAAAATCACCCACCGAAAAATAACTTTGCCATTGAAATGAGAAAAGATTGAGGAATCATAAACTGACCTCAATAATGTCACTGCATATATTTTAGAAACTCAAAGCCGATCGTGGGATTCAAGTTCAATCATCAATAAATCCCCAGCGCTCCTGAATCAGATAATGCTTGAAAAACAAGGATTTTCTTTTAGGGGTGCTTGGACTCGCGTTACTCCTTAGTTTACTACAGCAGGGTGTACGTTGTATTTACGCCATTTCGTTCTTAATGAGCTTATCTCTCTCTCTCTCCCAGAAAACGAAATAGTGTGTTGGGTACAGGAAAATGTACGTATAGAGAGAGAAAGTGGGGGAGCGGAAGAGTGGAGTAGTGCTTTGGTGCTGTTATTGTTTGTGCTTTCAGACAAATAATGAATTCTCTCTCTCCGCTTTGTGGGTGTTTCGTTTTCACTTTTGTTGTCTGCTGTAAATTTGTAATGTTTGAAATCCCAAGTGTGAGCGAGGGATGAAAAGACAAAAGACTAATGGAGGAAATGCATAGAATTTTCCTTTTCTCGCTCCCAATAATTACGGAAATACCCATCATCCTTTCACCTTGGGACGTTATGCTCTTATGAATTTCAGCCTCCCTATCAAACTTAATTTTAAAAAGTTAATTACCCTACCAGAAGTTGGTTTGTACATTTTTTTGAGAAAAAATAAAGGTGATTTTTTTTTTTTAAGAAATTATTTTTTTAAAAAGTGGAGTGCATTTTTCCTCTTCAGTTCATCTAAATTACATCAGACAATGGAAAAACATCAAAATATCGGTATACCATACATATTGTATTGAAGAATATTGAAAATATTTAAAAAAATTATACCATAATTTTTGGTAAAGTGTATATCGTACAAATATTATATTTTGTATTATTTTATTTTCATATTCATAAGTTATGATTGGATTAATTTTTAAAATTGAAAGGTATTGAAAATTATTGGAGTTAAACTGAATTATATTAGTTTGTATTTGTTTTCTTGATGTGGTATATTTTTAAATGATATCAATGTTGATACATATTTAATATATGACTCGGTAAATCAAAAGATTTTTGTATGTCATAAAATTTTGTATATTATTGTGTCGTATTAAAATTACTGTATGCCGAACTTATGTATATATAAAATTAAGATATAAGGTATGAAAAAAAAAAAAAGATATACTGTATCAACTGATTCCTAAAGTTGCCATCTTAATTTATTTAGTGTTTTTATATTATATGTTTGCATTTTATACATGAACAGACATCATTGGTGTCGAATAACGACTAGAGCATGTTCTTCCTCTCAAAATAAAAAATTACATGTTCTCCTATCGTTAAAATTACAACATACATTGTTCATACGTATGCATTAGTGAATTGTTTAATAGCATACCCACACACGATATAATGCATAAGTTGTAACTATATGATGCAGATTATTGTTGAATTGAATTTGTCGTGCAATTTTTAAAGTAAATACTTGCAAGATGAATTTTTTTTAAATATTCTAAAATTATCTTTAATTAATTTAAAGTAAGAGAAATATATTTATTTGAAACTTTACAACAATTTTAGACAAGAGAAAAAAAAAATAAAAGAACCAAAGAGATCTTATGCATTATGCACAATTGCCACTAAAATATCGAAAAATGCAGTGAATTGGACAAAACAATACATGCGGGAAAAAAAAAATAAAAAATGGCCATCAATCACAATTAATGAACAAAATAAATTCTTATTTAACTCATAAGAAAATATTAACATTTAAACAAATCTAGAGCGACGCAATGCTAGGTGACGACACAAAACTAAGGAGCATGAATTATTTGGCTTTATATTTTATTTTAATCCAAAAATCCAAACCAAATCATGGAAATTGAAGGTCAAGAATGGTTCGCCTTCTCCAATCCTGATCATATTTTTAAAAGCTTTTTGTAGCCCCACACCACCCTACTCACTCTTCAGCCACTACTCATTTCTAGATATTCGAATCCAAATGTTCACATGCATTTCATATTATGATTTTTGGACCAACTCGTGTATGTATATCGGAAGGGTTGAATTAGAATAATTTCATCCATAAAAATGCTTAATTTGTGCTCAAGATTTAATCTTTTCCACTTGCATATTTATGTATTTTACTACACAACTTAGAACGAAAATGTGTATTTTTTTTAATATAATTCACTAAATTTAATCTTTTTTTGGCATACTACGCACATTTGTGATCATATGAAAACTCATCTTTTGATAAGAAATGACTCGTCCATTAAATAATCAAAATCTCCGACTCTATTTCATTTTTTTGCGTCTTCAAATTCAAACAAGGGGCTAAAAACCTTATTTGAAAATAAGTATTCAATAAAAAACATGTTGCATATTTTGTTAAGATGTAAGCATGCTTATGTGAAAGAATATGTATGTTTCAATATATGTTGTAGCATGTTTCAGATTTTTGATTTTTAAGGATATTTGTATGTAGATGCATACATAACTTATTCAATTTAAGTTACTTTTTACGCATATATATATCAAATTAAATAATATTTCATCATCTTTCCAATAAAAATCTAATTGCAAATGTTTACGTGAAGAAAATCGCACAAAAAATACAAATGAACGGTTTTACTAACAATTACGAACTAGTGTGTTAGTATATAATTCATGCTTACTATAACTAATTTGTATGCACGAAAAAATTTCTTGATCATTAATGAGTTGAAATGAATAAGATTTATTAGATGTTAACTGATCATTTAATCGCATTGGTGCTTCCTATATATATTACCCATTCATTTTTTACCCAAAAAGTATTAAAATATAACTTACATTTGGATTCATAGGTGGCCCAGCAATTGAATGGTGGCTTGGTCGGTGCAAAGTTTGGTGGTATTTTTGACTTATTGAAGTTTCTGAAGCATACAGCCTCATCGGCCTTGTATATCAAACTATGGAACATCTCAAAATTGGGGTTCCAAAATATACAAGTAAAAAAAAA
>AYJT01070786.1:0-12386 GCA_001278415.1 Ocimum tenuiflorum
TCCATTTCTTGCCATCAGTTCTTCTGCAGCGCCCTGGCTCCGGATCTATCTTCCTCCCGAATCCGATGTTCCAACCCACTGCAATCAATCAAACAACAACAAATCAATAGTAATTAACCGATGTTCCATTTTGATTGTAGTGTAGATGGAGTAGTACTGTGTTGGGGTTGGTGGAAGAGTAACTTGGAGGAGAGAGAAGAATCGAGACTGGTTCTAATGGTGAAGAGGAGATCTGGTGGAATAGGCATGCCTGAAACCATGTACTTGAAAACCAGAGCTTGATGCTCAAGCTCCTGCCATTGCGATGCTGTGAAAGGGAACCTACTACCACCACTCATCATCAACACAAACAACAACAACAATTACAATACAATAGAAAGAAGAATTTTACAAGGGGGGTAAATGCAAATGCAAATGCAAATGCAAATGCATAGGAGAGTAGGTATATTTATTTGAGGGACCATTTGAGTTGCAGAATCTTCTGTACATGGATAAAATTAATGGTTCTGATCACACTACTGCACTCTCTGCTATCTCTATCTCTCTCACTGTGCATATATTATGACTAGTGCAGCAGGGCTGCTGACACTGCAGCTACCTTTATGGCAGCTCCTGCCTCTGACATCTACACGGAAATCCATAACCTTAACCCCTTTTTTAATTCTATATCAACCCACCCTAACTCTTTCTTCATTATTGTTTACTATTTTTTCTTTCTCACCATTGTACGGTTTTCACTGCTTTTACTTTTTTCTCATCACTTACTATTTCTTAATCTACCCTACCACTCCCACATGAACTCCACTAGTGTTAATGCACATGTACTTTTTTACCTTCTAATTCAACTTTTAACACAATATTAATACTGGGTGGAATGATTCCTGTTTGATACAGATTTTATGGTGAGAGCCCCACAACTTGATGCGAATGCACCAAAAGATTTTCCCATGGTTTATGGCGTGCTTTTATTGAAGAATCTAGACATGGTAACTTGAGTGATCAAATCAGCTGAAGATTGCTGCCATCACACTTCTCTAACTGCCAAAGATGTTTTTTTCTGCTGCCCAGACAGACCACCACACACATGTGTCTGTGTGTGTGTTGTCTTTTACGTACATATTATTGGGTGATTAAATTGTTATTTGGCTCATAACCATATTTACCTAAGCTACCTAAGTGTGTGTACTGGTCCTGGGATCTGACAAAATGAATGTGTATCCCTCCCTCTTAATTGATTAATGGTGGAATGTAATAATATTTTGATATTGTTTTTCACCCATCTGATTTTAGTACTACGAAGCAATGTACATTGTCCTGGTTGGTTCCCAACAGTCAAAATTTTTTGTCTCACCTTTTTGTCATTGATTCTAATTATTAGGAATAAAACCCTAAATTCTAATTTATAAGCAACCTAACCCAACTCTAATCCTGCTTATATCAAAATTAAATAATGGAAATACACAAAATAGAAAAGATTGCCACAAATGCGACATGAACTGATAAGATTTCATTTGGTTTGATGTGTATTATGAAAATGTATACCTCTTTTTTTCTTCTTTTTTTGCACAAGTTGTTGGATCCTTAAATTTATCTTACTTGTTATAGTTGGATTCCAATTAGTTTGTTCCCAAAAATGGGAAAGCAATAATAGTGGGCAGGTTGGATACAAATACAAAGTCACAAACATTGATTATGATCATATCTACTCTGACTGACATTATAACCCATGGCTTCATCACTCTCTTCTTCTTCTTCTTCTTCTTCTTCTTCTTCTTCTCTGCCAAACCCTGTTCATTTTTATCAACTTTTGATTATTCAAACTTCGTATGAATGGCCCCAATTTCTTTTGACTCATCAATGAGTAGTATACGGCATATATTTCAATTCAATTATGTACTGTTTGCTCCAGTCATCAACAGTATCATATATGCTGCCGGTCCCTCTGGCTTCATCTTTTATGATATCTTCAGATTTATTTTTAAAAACGAATTCAAGTACATACAGAATTTTCATCTTACTAGAAAAGGTGTGATAGATGGGTTTTACTCGTCACAGTAAGATGCTGTACGCAGTTCAGGAACAAACATGTTATTGATGTTTGAAATTATCACAATTACTTGATGTCTCATTTATGATATTAAACTATAAGTAACAAAATTATCTATATTTGAACATATTTTAGTGATTATTCAATAATATATTTAAAATTTTTCCATCAATATTAACTATTAATATATACAATGAATTGTTACATATTCACTCTAATTCATCTATAAAACTTAATAAAATTAGTAGAGTAAATATAAAACCTGAAAATAGGACTTTAATTACAAACTGAACCCCACTTAAATAATGAAAGAGAATAATTAAGCCTTTTCTTTTTTAAAATAAATTAAAAAGAAAATTGACATTGATGAAAATACGATGAATTTGAGTGAAAAATGAGATAAATATAACTTTATTGTTATTATATATTACATAGATATAAATTAGAGTATAAATATATTAAATAAATATTGATGATGACATCCCACTTTGCATGTTGAAATATGGTTAACAAAATCATACATATATTTGTATGTGCATTTTTTATAATTTTAAAAATAGTAAAAAAAATGTATCATCTACATACAAAATTACATGTATAATTCAAAATAATAAAAAAATGACTAAAGCAATTACAATCCTTACAAAAATAAGACTCTTGTTTGAAAATTATTCAACTTAAATGAAAAAAAAGTATTTTATTAAAATAAATTAAAAATAAAATTAGTAAGATGTAACTTTTTTTAGAAAAAAAAATAGCAAAAATATAGTTTGCTGAATCTTTATTATATATATAAGTTGGTCTATTGTGATTGTGAACATTACAATTCCACCTGAACTACCTCATCGTTTTCCTTACCAATCACAAACCTGACATATTCTTGTTACAAAAATTACTAATTCGATTTAATCTTATGCATTCTCCTCCTTTTCGAATCCTACGCAGGAAAATAATAATAATAATAATAATAATAATAATAATTTCTGGGTAATAGTAACAAAGGATAATTGTAAAATTTTATTTCGTTCAGATTCCACAATCTAACTTGTTTCAGAAAAAAATAAAAAAGAAAAAACAGTTAAAGCTCGCGTTTTTTTAAGGCACAAAAAGAACACGTAAATTAAACGAAAAAAGGTATTGTTGGTCGGGCTTCAAAAATCATGGTCGAATTTCATTCTTCATACGTATTCCATTCCAATAAAATACAAGGTGTAGTTTTACATTCCAAATCATAAAAGGCCGCAAATACTCTCCAACATATGTGTTATGAGTTAAATAAAATACATGGAGACAAAATTTATGAAATAAAAGAGAAGCAAAGTCATGGTCACTATTCCTTCTGGTAGAAAGAGAGTACAAAATCTGTATGTACAGAGAATAGCTGCGTGTCCAAGAAAAGCTGTTGTGCAACGAAAACCATTTAGTATAGCATGCTAAAAATCCAAATGAAGCATTGCAACGGGAATTTGCAGTCACCTTCATGAAAGGCCGATTTCGACCCGGAAATGACTCGATGAAGCTCTCTTTTAACAGCAATGATACCTAGAGGAAGGGTATAAGATTGGTAGCTTACTTTAAAACTCATAAAATAAATGAAATATCACCACATTTAAGGTTGACCCAATAAGTTTTCAACTTCTTCAAATCGTCCTTGTTTATAAATCCTTGGTCAGTAACAGAGAACTAGGTTCATCATCAATAATCAATATTCTAAACTACATTAATTACAACAGGAGAGTAAGTATAATTCGTCTTTCGTCGAACTTGTTGTGTCAAGAGCAAATACAAACAAACCTTATCATCGTTTGATTGAACATTAGTAATTGTGTGAGAACGAAGGTTAGAACAGAGAGAGTCCAAGTAAGATCGCAGCTCCCTCAGAAAGCCTTTAGCGGCTTCAACCTACAAATGTTGAGAGAATTCAAAATCGCATTCTAATGCAAATGAATATTATCATTTAATCTTCAACTTGAAAAAGGATTATTTACATGCATAAAATCTACCACAAAGAACACCCAAATTCGCAACACTAGTGTGATTCCAACAAAGCAATTATGATGTGTAAAGAATTGCCAACAAAACAAGAATTTCTATTTAACCCTTAAATGGAAATCTATTACAGGTTATACATTGTTTTCTTGTGCAATAATATATTGATGTGGAAATTCTCATGCATATTAACTGTCACATACCTCATCTAAGCATATGAAACATAATGCAAAGACACACGGTTTCTTTCTTGTCATGTTAAAAGAAAGAGAGCAAGTAGTAGAACCAAGTCTTAATCTACAGTTATAATTAAGAGGAAATTAACAACCAATATAATTACAACCTGCACATCGGTACAGTCATAGACAGGCCTTTTCTGACCAAGGTAACTTTCTCCCACCAGTTTCGCATGGTAAGGGCTGAGACGTGAGTACAGTTCTTTCTGTTGAGGTAGCTGTGGTATTGATGGTGATTTTACCTACAAACAAAACAAAACAAAACAGAGAGGATAGGTACAAGAAGCAACTTTTAAGAAAGAACATATGTGAGCAATTGAAGTAGCAAAGTTGGACTAAGAAATGCAGCTCAGCATCTGTTAAGAAATCTAATGCTTCACAATGAGCATCTTCGATAGATTTGGTTTACTAGATGCAGATGAGGAAAGATAACAAACTATTCACATTGGATGCACTACAAAATAGATCATAAAAATGACAATAGATTGCAACCACAGTTATTTCTCAAGGGTACAATCATGTCTTGAGAAAAAAATTTACCTGGTTTCTATTTGCATCCACCAGAACCACATTTGTTAACTTCGACTGTAGTTCAGTTGTTTTGTTCTTTACACCAACCTGCTCAAGAGAACATAACATTAATTTTCATAAGAAAATATGATATAAAAGCACGAGTCAGTAAATGGAAAGTGTACCCAAGCACACCAAAATGATATTTGTAGATTTTACAATCAGTTGAAATTGATTCATTCTTCTTAAAGTTGTATTGCGAGAGTAAATTACAATTACACAACCATGGCTCTCAGAATGCCTAAACCAATAAAAGGGGAAACGAGGATGTAAAATTGTATCTTCAAGTTAACAGGTCGATGGAAACATTAATTGACAGTCTCAGCTTGTGATTTGCATGTTCAATTCCCAGCATATATCAGGATGTAATCCACTAATTATATAAACTTAAAATTTCTTGAAGCAAGGAATTGAAGTGTGACACAGCAACACATGAATTCACCAAAGGTTTTACTGTTGAGAAATCTTCTGAGACTCAATTCAATGGAATAAAACGAAGCTGAAAAAACATTATGCACAAATATGGAGAACTCACTATGTAAGGGACAGGTGCATCCAGAAAGTCCAGCATATCATTTGGCAATACCTGTAAATGGTTTTGTTAGAAAAAAACATAACCATGAAATAATGATTTTATGCAAAAATCACCCTGCAAAACAAACAGAAAACTACCGGCATTAACAAGCTCTGCCACTGATAAGGTCGAATCAGGGGGATAACTGACAGAACTAAAGCAGACAAAACACCCTGCACAAGCAACCGATAAGCGTATCAAACTTGGTTTCCAGTATATCGTGGATTCACCCACATATATAGTGTCCAAATAAGAACTATTCTTTGCGAAAGAACGGCGAACTCATGTACTGTATAGCTCATTATCATGTATAAAAAATTGATCATTGTTGTGTTCTCCAAATAATTACAAAGTTATTACATAATAATGTACTATAACAGTAATGATCAATGTATTACATAACAATGTTCAATATAAAACACAATAATGAATAGTTTCTAGTTCTTGCTAGAGAATATGAGAAAAAAATGAGGATTTTGAACGATGAAAGAGCATAACTTTCTAGAAATGAAGCTTATTGCAATAAAACTCAGTGTATGGAGCATGCAAGAGAGGTAACTAAATGAGTGTTCATAAGGCAGCATACCGAGAAACAATTAGAAGGTACACCAACCAAATTAAATGCAAATCAGAGCTGCAAATGATTATGTTGACATACCAAATTTGAACAAACAATGACAATCTGCTTCTCCAGCAGGGCTCCAGCAAATAATGTCAACACCTATAAAGACACGAATAGTTAATTCTATTGATAGATGAGGGTAGTCCATTGACAGGCATCAAAAGGTGGATCTCTATAAGCTTCAAGAATATAACTGTGGATGGTATGCACATGCTTAATGCATCCATGTCCTCACCTATATGCATGGTGCAGTGAGCTTCCCAAATTTCAAAGCAATATACATTACAAGTTGATGCAATATAACAATGTCACTATAATGAGGGGAAGTTAAAATAAGTGCATCAATGTCTCCTAGGCGAGAAGAGAACTTGCTCAAATCTAATAGCAATCAACTTACATGCTCCAGTCGTAGAGAACCACATAGGCAAGCAATAGCCCATACTGATAGAGCAGCTGCCTCCTCTTCTGCTACGAGTGCGCTATGCGCCTTAAGAGATGAGTGTGCACAATAGTAAATAATACATTTTGAACAATCTTTAACAGAACAATAACTGGGTAAGGCTGAAATATTCCATTCATAAAGAGTGAATGAGAAAAGATTAAAAGTTATCACGCTTTCATACTTAAAAGGTTACTGAAAATAAATTATACAATAAGATAAGATCACTCATGCATACCTCAGAGAACTCCAAACTTGTGCTGCAAGAACTCAAATCAATTGTTGAACCTGCAATGTGTAGAACTGTTTCGTCCAGTCTAAGATATTCTAGAGGATGAAGGTGATCCAGAGGGTGGAACTTAATTGTTGAACCATGCGCTGGGCAAGATAGATGGTAATATTCACAAATTATTCGCAAGGATCCATGGCTGTTAGCCTGCAATCAAGTGATGAAAGGAAAGATAACACTTCAATAGGCATATCAATCATATGGCGGAAATCAGAACGCTTTAGATTTTAACCTTTGCCCACTCAAGGACATCACTTTGTTCACTGCAGATATCTCGACCAGATGAACATGCCTCTACTGCATCTGCCTCGTCAAAATCACATCTAAAATTCCGATCTTCACATGGTGATGGTTGAAAACTGCATAGACAGATCACAATGCAATTTCTTACTCTGGATAATATAAATCTGTGGGCAATAATTACAAGAGATTACTAATGTAGGATAACCATGCGATAAATTGCGAGATAGTACAAAGTTTCAAGTCCGTCATCAGCAGATGAAAGTCTTATCGTACTTGGTGGATATTGGCTTGCATTTTGAAAAGAATATGTTTTGCATAAATAATGGCTTCAAACCTATCCTATAAAATATGCGAAGAACTTACAAAGATCCTACAATCATTGAGAATATGGTATGGACCTACAGGGTCTAAAGGACTTAATTAAGCCTAGTAAAAATTCAAAATCAGGTTTTCACACTCATCCAAACAAATGGTAAGGAGATCAAGACATCAAGTATGAATCATCAAATGATTCAGGCCAAACATGTAAAGAGTAAATCTTTGGAGTTGAAAGTATATATAATTCAAGGGCAAAACATTAGACATTAGCTACCTGGAAGATGAATCAGAGCTTTCACATTGTTGATACTGTAGTGATGGTGAAACAGAATTTGATAAACGCCTTTCTAGAAACTGCTCGGAGCTACGATTGTCAGTGATAGATGAGTCAACTACTGCATGTTCTTCCCAAGGAGCCAGTTTCTCTATTTCAGGATCAAGAGGGACAACACTGCCATTAGATTCTTTCTTTGAATAGCTGTCTTGGTCCAAATTTTGAAGTTCAAACTGAGATATATCATGCGTCCTGCTTCCCGATATAGAGTCATTTGAACTTGATTCGGAAGCTTCAACTGGCCCATTTTGTGAATCGGGTGCCCCATCAGCCAGTTGTAAAGTATCAGCTTTCTCTTCTAAAGTTTTACCCATATCACAGCCCACGGTTGAATCAAAATCCAAACCACTTATCTGCTTCGTTAACCGTTCCAATCTCTCTTCCATAAAGATGCTAAAGCACACAAGAAAAGGTCAGAGATATAATCAAGTATGGGCCCTTGGGAAGATAGACATTGCCATGTTTTAGCAACTTTTGAACAGTCCAAACGAAACATGTAAATTCTCTGATAAAGTGAAGAAAACAAGTATATTAAATGGTTGAGAAGTAAAATATCAGCAACTAACTTAACATGAATGAGCAGCAAAATATCAGCAACTAACTTAACATCTGAAGACCTATTACTTAGATCAAACAATATAGTTCGGCAAATCTAGATCTCTCACCTACTTAAACAGCATCGCCCCATCTATCCTTCTAAGGATAGGTTTAGTTTCAAGCACAGGCTCTAAGCGTTTGCCAGGACGAAAAGGACAAAGAATCAGCAGAGAAAAAATCAAAACAAGGCTATGTTGTAAAACTTCTATGCATTCTGAGGCAAGTTAATGGAAAGCTGAGATAAATTTAGTTTGACAATACAAAATGCAATATTCAGACAGTTCAAAGTGAATATTTTATTTTGCACATAAACCCAGAACTTAAATTACGACTTAATCATGTAAGCAACTGAAGCATCATGTGAAGATATGTTAAAACATAATAAACTAAATCTTGATTGAATTAAAATCAGTGTGCCAGTGAAAGTATTCAGAGACCTATTCAACACGCCAAAGTGCAGCTCAAAGAAGGGAAGCCTGGATAGAATGCAGTAGCAACGCTGTGTGGTCAAAATATAGCGGCTTCGACTAGGATAGATTGGTTGCCCATCACAAATAGCAGAGATCAATCCGGACGGCTTTTGTATCATTTCTTCAACCAAAACACAGCAACCGTAAAGAGTTGAAGAATCAGCAACCTGAAAAGAAAATATAAAATGGTAAATAAGAATGACCTTCCCAGTAGAAAATATTATCAAGCCAGATAAAATGACATTCTAATGACATTTTTAGAAAACATTCAAATATGTCGAGCAAACGAATTTAGGCAAGACAACGGAATAATAAAAAATCAAACCAGAGAAGTACCCAAATTTTCCATCTATGACCACTGAGGAGAAGGAGAAACAACAAATCAAGATTATCTAGGCAACAAATTACAACTTATTCTTTTCTTTTAACATTCATACACAGAACTAAATGTATTTTCCTGCAAAATATCAATTCAAATACAGTACTGATATCCAAAACAAGACCAGCTAATAAATCGACAGACAAACAATCAAATAGACCTCTACTAATTTACAGTACTAGAATGAGAAAGCAAACAGCTGTATTTGAAAAGATGTGAAAATAGATAACTTCAGAGTTAAAGAGAGAAGAACCTAAAGGGGGAATAAAATAAGCTACACAATCAAGATAACTTAAATATTCTGGTTATCAAGCAGTCAAAAACAATTTCTTCAAAATATCAAATCCAATGAAGACAGTCGAGACACAGAAGTGGAATTTTTTATCAGTTGCTAATGTTAAGCAACCAGAACAATTTTTTGGTGATATCATGTTAAGCCAACATACATAGAAACAATTGAAATAAAGGCTACATTGTGATATCGAAGCAAGATACTTTGTAATGTTTTGAACCAGAAAAGCAGTGACAGAAGAAAAGAAAAATGAAGATTGTTATGGACTTATAGTCAGCGAAATCAACATGCTAGAAGAGCAGGAATTAGTACTATACGTTGCTACTAGCAGAGTGACTTTTTGGGCACAACATTCTTTTGATTCTCTAATGATACGAGATTTCGAAATAAGGCAAATGTCTTCCACGAACAACAAAGAGATTTAGGAAGCAAATACAGTCTGAAATAACGAAACAAGATCACAGACAACCCTGTTAAATGTTTCATTGAACAAACTGCAGACAACTGTATAAATGTTTCTCAACATACCTGCAGCCGGAAGACAAATGACAAATCACTCTGTTTCATATGCTCCTGTAGATCAAAAGCAAGTCAGGAGACATTCAGCATAAAAAAATAATAATGCTTAAAGGGATCCTGCTTTATGATGATTGGGCCAATAAAAACTTCAATGTAAAACTAAAAAAAGAAGAAATCCCATGAAAAAGAAGTCGTTTTAGATTTTTATTTTTCTTCATGAGATGTATGAGCAGTGAGCAGTTGGTGTAGGCCATTTTAAAAGGTATATTACAGCCTACAATCCCTGAACCTACCCCCTAAAAAAATGGAAAAACATAAAACAAAGAAGTGAGGGTAAAATCAAAAGCCTATGTTGAGAAGGTCCAGGTAGGCGTCTCCATGGAAATCTGCAATCAACACTAGAGCTTGAATTTCAGACCCATGACTACGAAGCAAATATACGGCTATACAAACTGATCGATCAGAAGTATTCAAAATTCAACATGAAGCCTAATGAGCTTTAAAGACATCAATATTGCATTAAAATAACTCCTAAGATATTTTTGACCAAATATTTTATTTTCTTGGTTATATTTGGAGCGGTATAAATATGCAGAAATCAAGCATAAAGCAGCTGTTTTAAGTACCTGTCCGAGAATTATCTCATTCAATTCACTCATCGATGGAGTTCTCTCAACAGCATTCACCTGTAAAGTATAGGAATAGAGAGATGCACATTAGATGATTAGAACCATCATGAGAGGGAAAGCCAGAGAAAGGAATAATTTCTGCAAGTCTGTTTAGATTAGTGACGGGCTGACAGCAGCTTTCAAGAAATTATATTGGAATGGTATGCCAGGGGACAAGGTTCCACAGGAACTTCCATTTGTCATGCAACTAGATATAGAAATGAGTTGCAGAAGCCCAAATACATAGAAAAGGGAAATTCTTAGCTAAAAAGCAGTTGATTTTTAGCTAAAGCACCAATATCTATCATAACATTGAATCAAGAACAATTATTAATATAGCTTAGGCAGACACTTTGATGAACCAGACAACATTAAAAGATCTTAGCCTACAAAGTGTCATGATTGTTTAATATCAAATAACAGAGAAGAAAACTGAATTGGTTTGCATAAAAATAAGCATCAGTCAGCTCAAAATGCAGTATCAAATTCGCCTCGGCCTCTCTCCCCCTTCAATATATTTTAAATAAATTTCTGTCCAACTCAAGTTTCCAGGCAAAAGATTTACACAGAGATCACCAAGGAGTATAAAGAATAATGAGAGAAGCAAGTATTCCCCTTCACCCTACCTCTACTCCTGTTGGGAAGCAGAAAGAAAGGAGATCCTTGTATTTTAGTGGCAGTTGCTTTTCAGGTGGGTAAACAAACAAGACCTGATATCCACAACAAAATATTTTTCCATTAATAAATATGTTATTAGATATTACCTCTGAGACAGAAATTACCTGAGGCTCGAGGTTGGGTTCTATACGGCACAGATGTTGACCACCAAGAGCATTTCGGAATCTCCCTGAACCTTCAAATTTTCTAGCGAAGTACAGATTTTGAAGTGCTTGAATATCCGAATTAGAAGGAAGTCCAACAACCACCATACTCTCAAAAAGCTTTGATGGCTCCTCCCAAACTCTGTGATCCTGCGATATTTGTGAAATAAGGATAAAAGAAAAAACACAAGTAACAAACTTTTCTATTTTAGATCATGAAAGCACTTCTAGCTATCAGTATGTAGGCAGATTAAGCATATAGAAATTAGGTATTATGAAGAAAATGAATCATACAAACTAAGATGCAAGATCTCCAAATAAGGGGGTTAAATTGGTAGTTTTCCACAATCCACTGGGTATTACCTCGTGTATTTGTTCATTATAATATAATTTCCCCAACAGAAACTTTAATCACATATAAATAGAGAAATTTAAACATAAAAAAGCAAATTAATGAGAAGAGGACACACCAGCATCTGCAATTGAAAGTTAGCCCACTGACGCTTCTGACTAGTTAGAACTTCTGGGTTGTATGACCCAATTCTCACTTCAGGAGGACTAGATAGACCTTTCAATAATCTTGAGACCTGGTGCTGAAGTTTTTGAATGTGGCCATTACTTTCATCTTTTGATGAATACACCACAGAAGGCCGTGGAGAATGAATGGCTGCTGCTGCAGCAGCAACAGCTTTAGCAACATCTTCAGTGGTTTGCGTGAAGAATGACGAACTCCAACCAGGACTACCTGATTCTTCATCTCTCTCCATGTTTTCTAAAACTCCTTTCCTGCAAAAAAATTCGAAAATACATTCAGGAGAAAGGTATAAAGGCAACTAACAAGTTCTGAATTGTGAGTGTAGAGAAGTGATTGCTTCCACAATGCCAACCAAAAAATGAGAATAGAAAGCAAAATAGAACTGTCGATACATCTTCATCATCATCATATTCGTCTTATTCTATCAGAAAAAAAAAAAAAAAA
>AYJT01070790.1:0-16800 GCA_001278415.1 Ocimum tenuiflorum
GTTTAGACGGTCTAACACAAGTTTTTGCCAAAAAAAAATGAGTAGTTCAATCAACAGTTCCATGTAATATGAAGTGCGAGAGCTTAAATTGTTGAAATTTCACACACCAACCAGATCTCACAATATTGCAAAGAAATTTAATTTTATCACCACTCAAACTAACTCCAAAATATGAGAACAATAATTGTACAAGGTGAATAGTGGAACCACATCGGCCCCCATTTCTCTACATTCTACACTGTTATGGCCCTCCAAAAAAAACCAAAACTTGTACAAAAATATGCAAAAAGAAAAATCAGAGGGCCTTCAAACATCAAGAATTCAAGAAATGTGGAGATTCATGGATCAACCAACTGCTCATCTCAACAGTTACAATTACAATCACAGTTGCAAGCTCCACCAATTGCAATGCTGCTATCTATCTGCACCTCCATATCTTTACAAATGGCTCTTTCTAGAAGTGCTTATTTGAATGCACAGCAGCAGCAACATCTTCGCGATCAAAGGCGAGTATACGTACAGTGTGGATCTCCACATTCATTGAAGATCAATCACATTTGCTCATTGCATAGTCCTAGTCAGTTTGCACTTGGAAATGAAGATTGTGTCCGAATAGTTGAGGCTGCAGAGCTTCAAAAGCTCGGCTGCGCGCTGCTTGAGAGTGGGATTACAGCCACTCTGTATGACTAGAAGGAGCTTCGCTGCAAGGCCGGCGTCCACTGCTATAGGTGAGCATTCCTCCGGTGAGAGCTTGCATATGGCCCACAAGATCGAAAGGGTGTATTCTGTACAACTCTCAGACACTTTCATCAGCAGTTTCACAATGTAGGGTATAGTCTTAGGGCAATCCTTCAAAGCTTGTCTCCCTTCAGGCACCGATGATAGAACATCCAACACGAATAGGGCTAGCTCCACGCATTCTTGATTTAAGGCCGGTATCAGTTCTACCAACTGAGGTATGGCTCCTATGCTCACAATCAAGCCTCGGACTTTTTCATGCATGCTGATTGATTTGAGTAGGCCAAGACCAGGCAAATGGCCGTTAGGGTTTCGCTTATCCCTCACTAATCTCATCAAGGCAGCTAATAAGCTAAGGCTGGAGACCATTTCTGTTCGAAAATCCTTCTCCTCCATCAATGTCTCAATCAGCTTAACACAGTTCACTTTAGTTTCCACAGACCCTTCATTCAGAATGTCCACAATGGATGAGACTTTTGCTGGTTGCATCAAGTTCTTCTTGGACTCAGAGCTTAGGTTGAGATTCACAAGAATTGCGACAACTTCACAGCCTACCGCGTATGAAGTAAACGGCCCTAGAAAGGATGAGAGAAGGGCTACCCCTCCTTCATCCACAACTGCCTTCCTAGCTGTGGAATGACTCACAACTACTCTCCGCAGCTCTTTAAGGGTCTGAATTCTTGACTGGCCCTTAACCTTTTTGAGGCTGGTAAGAAGCTCCGACGCCCTTCCTTGAGCGTCCTCAGATTTCTTCTTCATTTGGACATACTTCTGAGAGAACCAAGTGTATATCAAATGGTGAAGTGTCTTGTTCGATGTGATTGTGTCATCCCATAGTTCTTGCATTGTGGTGGGGCAAGTGTAGTGCCCCAAGCTAAACCATTTGAGAATGTTCGATTTCTCGTATGTTTGGCCGGTGCAGAGGGTGACAGGATCTTGCATTGGCTCAAGAGAGATTGGGCAAATGAAGACAGTTGGAACTTCAGACAAATTGAGTTCTTCAATCATTTTCTTGAGATCCAACTTCTCCCCAGCCACACCCACACAGCCATAACTCCCAGCTACAATTCCACTCAAAACTCCATCTTTCACATCTGTATCTAGATCTAATATACACCCATCTAAACTAACCTCAATTCCAAGTATCCCATCTTTCTTTGAAGGCTGAAACATAGGCATCTTAGCAAACCTTGAAGAAAACCGCTCAATTATTACACAACGCAGAATGAAGGCCTTTTAACAAAAACTACTCCCCAGAATCTCTATCAATAGGCCTTTCAAGAAAGCACATTACAATCCATGAATCCACTACAGAGACCACACTTAGCACACATGTGTTTGAGTGAAAAGGGATAACGAGAAAATGAAAAAGAAATCCTTACTTTCGTTAACATCAACAAGCAACATTGCACTGTTTGGGAGGGGACATCTTTTGTTTCTCTCTCCACTTTATCTATTTCCCCCTTTTACTGGTCAAAAGACTCATCACCATCATCATACAACACATCATAGAGCACTCATACTCCAACACTCTTCCCCAAAAAAATCAATCCTTCCTCCCCTTTTCATTCAAGATTCGAACAGAGCTGAAAGCCCAGCTGAAAAAGAGGGGAGCAATAAATGAGCAAACGAAATCAAAAATAGACAAGAGATCCAGAAAACATGAAAAACAAGAAAAAGACTCGATTTTTAGCAAAATGCAACGGAAATCCAAGAAAATAACCGAGTCCCAGATAACAAGAACCTGTGAAAATGATGATTCAAAGGCAATCCAGGCAAAGAGACAGATAACTAGAGAGAGAGAGAGAGAGGATAGACAAAGCATCTCTGGTCCAGCCAATGCTCCTGTGCTAAACTCTTTCCTTTTCTTTTTTCCTTTTTTTCTTCCTTTGTTTCTGGGCCCAGATCCACTTGCTGCTACAGAGACCCGATAGAATAATATTACAGAAAATTATAATCGCCTCGAATTTACCAAAAAAAAATTACGAATTTCAACATCATATATTTAATGTTAAAAAAAATGTTGGAAATACCGTAGAGTTGTGGGGAGCGAGAACTGTTGACCGCCGTGACAGTGTTTCTTTGACTGTACGCAGCTCCGCATTTTCACACGCTCAGCCAATCACAACTCGACACGTCATTATCCACGTAATCTTTAAATTTTCAATTCGGTCCCCCAACTGTGAGTGATATTCTGGTTTGCCCCCTATAGTTTTTCTACTAGTGTTTATATTATTTAAAATTTCGATAATAACTAGGATTATATTATATTGAATAATTTTTTAAGAGGGGAAAAAGATAAAGTGCATTCACATTTTTGCAGCTTGGACTTACAGAGGACACGTGATTAAGACCCTCGAAAGATTAAACAAATTTAATTGTTTTGTTACTATTGTAAGAATCGAAAAAATATTAGAATAATATTTCGTACCCGGCTGATAGTACATGAACCATACGGAATTTATATTATAAATCAAGTGTATTGTGCAGATAGCAATTCTTAATCAAATTTATTAATATGGACATCCATTAGACTAATAAAGCATTTTTCGGATGTATTTGTGTAATACCCACAAATCAATAAATCATATTAGAACACTGTAACTAAAGCTAACGGTGAGTTTGATAATGGAAGGAAGTAATATGAAAAACATAAAATTAACATACAATTCGGGTAATTTGATAGAGATATAGTCCTTTGACTGCTCATTAATCTTATTTATAAGACTTACGGCATCTACTTAAAATACTTTATTGAAAAAAATTGGCATACATATTCAACATTTTTGAACTTATTTATTTGTTGCATCGTGTTTTTGGGATTTCAAGATTTATAAACAATTGCTCTCTTTTTCTTGTTTTCAACAAAAGGAAACAGTTCTTAAAAATACCTTGGAACTATATAAAGAGCTTTACATTTTATAAACTAGTTTTATACAAATAGTAAGGATAATTTGTAGAATTTCACTTTTCATAAGGTAACTCACCCTCAAAAGCAAATTCGTAAAATTTATCATATATTTGAAAGAGAATCCAATACTTCCTAATCATAATTCGAAAAAATTCGACTGTATGAATTTGTAAATTTATAATTAAAAGATAATTAATTAAAATAATACGATGAAATAAAACCGTCGTAAATACCAATCTAATGCAACTTTCGCTTATCGACTGACAATACAAAAATAAAATTTAATTCAGACGATAAACAAAAGTTTTAAATGAAGGCTTAATTATAAGTTTTTTTTTTCCTTCAGAGAAAATGGTGATGGCCAAGGGGGACCTACAGAATAAATCAATTAAAAATGGATAGATGCCAGGGTGGCATTTGACCATTGGCTGTGGCATTATCTGTTTTCGGTTTGACCGGACTGCTACATTATTTTGTAATAAGATTACGACAACAAATAAGGGAGGGACACGTCATCAGATTTGAAAAAAAAAAACAGAAAAAATTGGGGTTCCAGAATGGGTCCAGTTGCACGTGAGAGGCATCCTTGCCGGATTGACATAGAGATTTGAGATTCAAATTATAATTGTTTAAGCATGTAATAAAAACAACTATGATCACTTTTATGAAAATATTCACCCTATCATCGATTTTGGGTGAAAAGTATATTTACCCTCCTAAATTTATGAAAATTTATTACATGTTTTGATTAATTAAGATTATAACTTTATCTTCCGCAATATCCGAAACTTCTGATACATAGAAAACGAAAACGTAATAGAGTTTATGAGAACATAGGAAGATTTCATGTATTCTTGGTGGAGTTTTACTATGATTTTTTTAGTTAAGGAAAATGGAGTATCGATTTTCATAACCTCTTGATATGAAATCCTTAAAAGTGTGATATTTTTTTTTTGAACTAAAGTACAATTATTTAAATAAAACTACATGGATGTTCCCACAAAGATTCGAACCCGTGACCTTTAAGTTCATATGAAATGTGTTTACTACTGCACCCGAGGTGGTAGACTAAAAGTGTGATATTTATAATTGAGATGTAGCACTGTTGGTGCATCGTTTTTAAATAGGTAATTTTGTGTGTTCACCCTTTTTATAAAGTAAGAAAATGAGTGCATGAACGGAATAAATGTGCAAATGTAGAAGTGGGAAAAGAAAGGGAAATTATTATCCTAAAATATTATAAAAGGCAATGGACCAATTATATCTTTTGCGAGTTTGGTAATCAAAGAGAGATCCACTCGTTCAGAGTTGACTCAGGTCTATTGATACTACATTTTTCATCCCCATCCACATGAACACTTACTTGCAATTATTATTGCTTTTTTTTTTTCAATAACTGCAAACGAAGGGTGGAAATAGATTAAATTATCATACCGATAGATGATTATAACCTACCTTATGTGGGCATAGTCGAGTGCTCACGATTTTTGACACAATATGATAATCTAATACGAATTCGTACAATAATAATAGGTTAGTGTTGAGGTTTGATGGATTCGTGTCAGTATCGTGTCAATTAGTTAAAGACACGAAAATTTCGTGTCGTGTTGGGTTCATGTTATCCGTTAAACAAATCGTGTTCGTGTTACCCGTTAAGAATTAGGATTTTTATATTTTATTTTATTACCAAATCCTTATTGGATAAGACTCTTAACAGATCATTTTCGTGTCGGTTTCTTGTTACCGTGTTTGTTGAAACGGGTTTATCAGATCATTTTGTGCTTGTGTTAGGTTCGGGCCATACTCGTGTTTAGGGCTTAGCGAGTCGTATCATGTTCGTGTCGGGTCTTAACGGATCGTGTGACTAATAAGCCGATACGATAACGTCCCGACAGATATGAATTGTCATAGTCTAATGAACTTAACCTATTAGTTGAAAAGCTAAAAGTCATCATTTGAGAAGCCATCGGGAAGAAAACGCTCTCCTCATCGGTCATTTTAAAAAATTTATACAAGTAAACAGGCTTTACATGAAGTATTTTATATATTTATTATTTAAAATTAAATAACATAATTGCAACTTAAAAGAAATATGAATTTCTTTTAATGCTATATCTACATATTTCTATTTTAGAATCCATCGGTAAAGTGAAGAAAAATATTGTAAAAGTAAATTAAATGTGTAAATTCTACCCGATATCAATAATTGAAATCGAGCGCAACATGATAATTAATGTGTTTATTTTTTTTCAATGACTATCATTGATATTTTTTTTTAACTTAAATACAATACTAAATAAATCTCATCCTTACCTCCCCACATTAGACTCAAATCCTTAATTTTTTAAGATTATCGGAAAAGTGTTTACCATTGCACCCCGAGGTGGTAGACCAGAGATTGATATCTTGCTATCTATATAGGACATCTAATTAACAAGAGAAACAAAATTATATTTGATAAAGATTTAATGTATCATCATTTAAACACACATAAACCATCCACACACACCCAACAACAAGATCCAATAAAAATGGAATCTTTGCTTTCACGTATTTCAAGCATTAAATATTAGCTTTTAAATTTTCTTGTCTCCCTGTCGCACATATATACCTTAAAACTGTTACAGGATGAAAATAAAATTGAACAAATAGGCAGTAACTTGAATTACCATTTAATTATACCAAATGAAATGGGGCCCGCTTATATATAATACATATTCATCAACATTCACAATATTTATGATTTTTTAATTTTTGAACTCTTAAATTTTTAAATTTCAGGAGCCATTTCTATGTCAGAACACGTCCAAATCGATTGCTAAATGTGCATCTTGTCCTATAAAAAAAATGCCTCGTGTCATCGAGCAAGTTGATAAAGAATTTGATGAAATTATTTTTCATGCTGATGTTAAAAGGATAATATATAATTAATATGTATAAATGCATCATTTTCTCCCCCTTGGATGTAGGCATTTCTCAACCACTTAAATCATCTTATTGTTATTTTAGCATTATTGGCAATTAATGAAATATTCGATCGGAAAGTCCATACAAAGAGTACAAACATATTTCAGTGACAAAATAACTTAAATTTTGTTTTTTTAATTAATAATTTTGTGTTGGTTATTTGAAATAGTGTAATTAATGTAGATTTGAACTAATAACTTTCTCTTTACTGTGTCTAAAAAAATTATATATTTTTCCCTTCATTATATATTTGCAATGGCCCAAATTGTCGATATAGAAAAGAAATGAGAAATTAATTGACAAAGATTGGTCGAGTTTTGACAAAAAATATTAAGAGAGAGAATTGACGGTGACCAAAATGCAAGTAGATGGGAATTATTTTACAATTTCAAATACAACTATAAATTTTACATATTCAGAATTTTATTTTAAATCCACATGAAATTGATATCAAAAGAAACTAGTAATAGGATGGTTAGTTTTAATATTATTGCAATTCAATATTTCTGATTAAAAATATATTTGAATTAGACATAACAATAAATATAGAGGGATGCGGCAAGAGGAATGGGTCTCATTTATATGGAATTGACATGATGATATTCTACTCTTGAATTTAAATTGATGTCTAGACACATAAGTTGACAGTACCAGGTGGAATTTTATTATCATTAATTGATCACCTACCATCTTCAAAATAAATAAAATCTTATGTAGGCATAGTTTTTTCAGAGGGATCCATCACATTTCGTCAATCGCATTGAGAGAGAAATCGATCATGATGTTAAGTTTTAACACTGAACATATCTAAAAATTACCAATAAAAAAATATTATAGGAAAATCACCAATATCAATTTTGAATGTTATGAAATTTATCTCTACTCTCAAACTACTTTTTTGTTTCTAAATTGAACGTGAAAGACAAAAAATAGGAAAAAATAAAAAAATGATTGTTCAATTGGGCTAACTCAGCTAACTGAAATGGGCCCAAAGCGCACCAGCCCGTTATCCTTCCACCGCCGAGAGCGGGAAGTTTGCGCTGCTCTGTGAAACCAGCCTGGCGCGGTGCCCTCCACTCTAGGGACCACGAAGTCCGTGCCTTCGCACGGGCCACATGGCCCAACTCCCGGCTTGGAACGGGCAGGCTAGAAATAGCACACCGAACCCAGCCAGCTGAATTGGACCAACGTCCAATCACCTTAATGCCCCCACTTGGGTTACAAGCCCTCGCTACAAGGCTCGGCGGTAGCTAGCTTAATTGTTTTTATTATAAAGATTAACAAATTATTGTATGTTTTCGATGTGGGATATTTATGCTTCCTATAATTCAAAATACACACTGCTAAATATCGTGACTTGAAATCGAAGTTGTTCTGCAAGAATCTTTGTGCTGTTAGAATTCAGAAGGAAAATCTTCCTTTATAATTTACATTTTACTATCGATGTAACCCCATCCTGTTGCATATATATTTTGGTATTTTGATGCGTGATCTTTCAACTTAATTATTAATTATATTAATAGCGTAGAATTATTTCTTAATACCAAAAATGTACAAAAAGGATCAACAACTATCAGAAACACTATATTCAAAGCATAACTATTATGTTAGTATCAATATACAGAGAGTTCGTTTTCATCTTGATGTGTTGTTTCCCTACGCCTAAGCTGAGGACTCGTATATTCAACACCAACAGACGAGCCTTGAGCCGAACTGGGACTTGATTCAGGTCCATGATTGTCGTAACCTTGAGAAACGAGTCTACTCAATATATTCATCAGAGTGGGGAAGAATCTCATTGAGAGGGCCATAAAACTACCAACCTACAAAAATAAGATAAACTCAGCATTTTTGAGCATGGGTTGAATCTGGGAGTTGTTCTTGCAACAGTTAAACAATGATAATTTACTTACAACACCATTTTGAAACAAGCCTTGAATGTCAGTTTGGACCCATATGGCTTTCCCAAGAAGGTATATGACGAATGATATGAGAAGGTAAAGAGGATTCCTGTTACAGCAGTAAACTATAACATTAAGAAAAGACACTGGTTGCAAGAAGGCTTGAGTGTACACTTCATGAAATAATGTTACCTTAGAAGAAGCATGAATTCGTTGAATCCGAGAATTATTATCGCCATAATTGCCCAAGGAGGAGGTAACCAATTGTTGCTTCGCTTATATGCCTCCTGAAGAGAAATGTTGTTCAGATTTGTAATAAAGAAAATACCTCATGAACATGGTCTAATGCTACTATATAAATATGACTTCCTACAATGCTATACCAAAGACATGGATATGCTCAAATTCTTCATAATTGTTTCAAAATAATAATCCTTAAACTACCTGTGCAGAGACTGCTTGGCTGACAGTATACCCAGTTTCTGATACAAACTGCTTCCACAAAGCTTTGCACTGAACTGGTGTGATCAAGGTCTTTTCTGGAGGGACCTATTATAATTTAAAACATAACACATAAGAGAATTCTAAACATTCATACAATATAAACAAGACAAAAATGACTGTTCATCAAAACCTTTTCCCATGTGCTCGAGGCAAGAGGATCTCCAGTAACATCGACGTCCCTATTCTTCAAACGGATGAGATCTTTCCTGTCCATGAGTGTAGAAGAGAGCACATTTTCTACATCGTCTGTTTCCTCATCTAATCGTACTACAGCCATAGTGGACAGAAGCTTCAAACACTGTGAAGGAATAATTTTTTCGATTCAGTATGTGACATTAGCAACAATCTGGAAGGTCAACAAACATAAAATTTAGTTGGAGCATGGAATTGGAAATTACCTCATGCTGAGCCTCCTTTGTAATTGCTTTAATGTCTTCTTTTCCTGTCCAAACCCTTGGCATGGAATCCTTATCATGATTGAAGACGGTAGAAAATCTGGAGTGTTCCCAGCATATATAGGTGATTCAAGTTGACATTAATCATCAAATAAGAATAACGCATAAAGAGACATTAGACGAACCTATCCTTCATGCGAATCAAGACTTTTGCAGCTTCCTCTCTAGATTTCCTCTCCACTAAATTTCTACCATATTCCTTCAAGTTATGTACCATTGTTTCAACTGTTTCCTGCTCCAATTCAAAGCCAGAAAGAGCAGAAGCAAACGCAGATGCAGCAATGTCACTCTCACGCTTTAAGAGACTTCTAATAGAAGCCCACGTGTCTGCCTCGCCAGACTCAAAAATGACTTCCATTGGTTCAAGTAGTGCTACAGATAGTTTTTTCTGCGTATAAAAAAGTTCTCAGTTGGTTAGTATGCCATCTAGAGCTTGCAATTGCCTTATGGGCATCTTCATTTCCTTAATAGGGAAGAAGCAAAAGATCAATAAATAAATAAATAAAAAACAAGGAAAGTTTGCCATTAAACAGGTACCTCAAACTCTTTTACAATCTCCGATAACTTCTTGCTGCGAACATGAGATACATGAGCTTCTATATCACGGAGAAGTTTATCACGCACTTTACTAACATCCCAGTTTGCCTGTCCAACAACAGCATCTGGAAATAAAGAAAACACATTATGGTATGAACAACATATTAAGATTAAAACAAAAATAAATTAAATCAAAGTTCTACTTCCATCATTTGTTCTCAACATCTTAGTATGGCCTAGCATCCGAGGCATTCCCTGATGACATAATCTGGTAACCGATAAATGTTTGTGTGCTTTGGATGGAATGATAATGTCACACCTGAACAACCCTGATCAAACTCAACCATGGACGACCGCTTGCATGTGCGAACAGATGCAGCAAATCCTTTACCTCTACCCAAGTTTCTCTCTAGTCGACTCTTGAAGCTTTCAAATGCATTTGAACGTAAATGACCCAACATGTTGATATAAGCGGGATGAACCAACTGGAAAAAAGATCACATAAACAATGAGAATTAGTTGGATCATCAAAAGAAGAATAAACAGTGAAAATTCATCGATACATAATAATTAGAAAAGAAAAAAAAATTCATATTTATTGTTAAAGATAACCAAATATAACTATAATCCATTTAAAAATCATACAACCACTACCACTTGTCCAACAACAATCTACAGATGTAACATATAGTCAAAATTTGCAATTTGTAGTTTAAGCACATAAATTTAACAATGTTTGTCTCACCTGCAAGGCTTTTGACTCCAGATACTGGCGTTTTGCATTCCTCACGCCTTCTTCGAAATATGTAGTTTCTAAATCGTATCTATCAAAGAACAAAATATACTGCTTAACCCGGAAGTTAGAGATGTATACGCTTAACAATTTCTCTACCTCAAAGTACTTATTAGCAACCATCCATGTGCTTAACATGTTGTGAGACGTGTTCTACTGATTACAGAAATCACATCAAGCTGTGTAATCAAAGCATAATAATTGTAGCATACCACTGACTATAGGTAAAGCATGCTCACTTATATAAAGGTAATGCATTTTCACCTTGTGTAAAACCACCGACTCGACACAGCTTCACAATAAATAAATGCATTTTTTCTTTGTCTTTTATTAGATTACCACCAAGTATATAATAATATCCAGCTTACTCAGAGAGATATTTCTTCAAGATTGAGCTTATACTTTTCCCGAAGCCCGGAATAGTACTAGTTCTCACAGCTTGTTCCAGAGCCAACCAATCCTGCATTAAGTAAGGAATTAAATGAACACACACTCAATGCAACAACATATTAATTAGAAGTCCAGAAAGAAAATAAAACCTCATCAGATGTCAAGCATCTAAGCTTCTCATTGGCGATCTCCTCACACCGGACAGTGGCGACCATGACCTGAGAAACGAGTTGTTGCATGGCTCAAAAAGACACAACATAATCAAATTCTACTCCCAATATAATATCGGGGATACCTTGTGCGTTGGAAGATCAAGGTCCTTATTTTCTCGGATAGTTTTCCATATTTGCTCTGCACTAAACGAAAATCCTGAAGCAGGAACAACACCGCGTCTATCACCTGCCAGTCCTCCTGGAGAAATTGAGTGGAAAAATCGTTGCCTAAGTTGGGACACCTGAAATTCGGATCATAGTAGTTAGTAATATTTGAGTTGATTATTAGGAACCTGATAAAGTTACCACATCTCAACAGAATACCTGTTCTTTAAATTGTTCTTCTTTCTCTTCATAACTGGACAATGCAGTAATCTCCACCTTCAAGTCCAAGTATGTGAGAACTTTTGACAATTGTATTATGAAAGATTTTGAGGTAGGAATTATCTTACATTGAAAAATTCATTGAGAGGGGTGTCCCTGTAGGCCTGAGGCTTCCTCACTGTTTCCCATATCTGTAAGTTACTACTACTATTTATTTTCTTTAAAAAAGATCCAGTAGTTCACAATATAGTTCAATGAAGAAGAACTCTAAGTAAAAGCCAATTTGGAAGCCAGTAAATTATTTTGGTACCTTCTGAACATCATCTCTCAAAATAGGCTCCAGATATTCAAGCGGGGTCTACATGGATTTAAGGATAAATAAAGAGAATTGCACGCTGCTATAAGAAAGCAAAATTCTCATCTTGCTTAATACCTTTGTCTTGTCACGTATAACAAAGAGAAGAGTTGTTTTACGACTAGTAAACAAGTGCAACATAACCTACAAAATGTGAACCATATTATAACATGAAGAGGACCACATGTTACCAAACTAATATAAAAACAGGTTGACACAAACCTGAAACACAGTTTTTAGGAGGGGCCTGTTGGCCGCTTGCTCGCGGCCGATATCATGGCACCACCTGCAAATAGTAGTAGACACTTCAGAATCAAAGATACAGAATTTATGCTGCTGAAACGAAGTTTAAAAACTTACATGTTAATGATTACAATGTCAGCAACTGCCAGAGCAAACAGAGCACTTTGTTTCTCAAATGTCGTATCATCCTGAAATCACGAAGAAAATGAATTCAAGTATTTCGACTGCAAGATTAAATTGATAAATGGTAACTACAATATTAATCATTCAAAGATACATGCAGAAAGAGCACTAATTCGAAGATAACACAATTAAAGAATCATACAAGCCTGCTTCCATAGTCATCTAGTTATCCCATACTCAAAACGTAGAGATCTATTACAAATATTAGAGAAAGAAAAGTGGAAGGAAAAGGTACCTCACCCCTTTCTCTGCTATCTGAACCCTCCAAATCCATGACAATGGTAACTGGCTCTATACCAACAGCCTTGGCGATCCATATTCCCTTTGTCGTCTGGGTCCTAAACAAATGTAACCAAAAGCAACAATTTACAAAGATATTTTAAATGAAGAACACTGATGCCTCCAAAATCCATGGAAGTTAAAAGAAAAGAAGAAAAGGACAAACTCAGAACAATCAAACCAACCTTCCCCTGAATGCATCCATCTCCCTGAAGTTTGTTTTGAACAAATGATTCAACAACGTACTTTTGCCTGCCGACAAACCAAGTGAGAAACTATTACGAATATGAATCAATTAAAAGAAGGGAAAGAATAATGATTGCGATAACCTTGAGACTTCAAATCAATCAAGAGACTTAATAACCACTGACAGTGTATGATTGGCTCAAATCCAAATTAGTTATACGAATATTTTCATTTCAGAATCCGAAAAATAGTTTAACCATCTATCTTCGTTACTCTGTTTCTCAACTTCAAGTCCGGAATTGAAATTTATGTTTTAGCTAAGGATTAAAGACGATAGTTAACGCGAAATCATGTCGATGGCATGATGACTACGTTTTCAGAGCCAGAAACGATCGAGAAACAATATTGCACAAAGATTAAGCATCAAGTTTCCAAATTTCGCGTGGCCAGCCAGTTAATACTCCAATTCCTTCATGATCGCCACTGCTCGATAATTTAAAAAACCAAAACTAACAAGAAGAAGTGAAAACCACAACTAACCGCTGCTCTGTGGGCCCATGATAGCAACGACGGCGTAGGAGAGGCCGCAGCGGTGAAGCTGGACGGAGTTGATGAATTCCCGCAGGCCCAAAGCATTGAATTCTCCGTCGGCGCTGATGAGTTGCGTGGGGAAAGAATCATCCGCCATCTCCAGTGTGCGTTGTGTGTGAAATTTGGAGTAGATCGTTGTGTAGAAATTATTTTTGAGCGATTTTACGAGAGCTGAGAAAGGAGGTGGAGAAGAAGGTCGTAGAAGTTGCAGAACAATCTCATAAAGGAAAGAATATGTTTTTTTGGAGTTTACATTTACGTGCCTATTAAGTAATGACGTCATTTGCACTGAAATTTAATATTTTCATACAAACACCTGAATTACATCCGGAAAATCTAGTGTCCACCATACTCACATAAGCTTGTGGGATCCACGCATACCCACACAGTTTTGTGAGTGTGATGGGCAGTGCCTCCAATGTAATATAGAATTTCCCAATTACATCCTAGTTTGTGAGGTGATGTGAAACATGCATGTGCTGTTATTACTAATTTGTAATTGAATAAATAAATATATTAACAATGCGTTTGATTTAATCATTCATAATCACTATGATGTATGTTTGATACTGTAGGGAATGTGCATGAGTTTGAGAATTGAGAATGAATGGGAATGGAATACGAGCAAGGGTTTGAGGATTCCCATTTATTTCGAAATGATTCCCAAAATTTGATTCTCATGCCCTCCACCAAACAGTGAGTTTCGGAATCATTCCATTTCCTGATTGCGAAACCCACCAACCAAACACTCCCTAAATATTTTATATGAGAGAGCATAATAGAAATCATATAAAACTTGTTAATTAATTAGTTTTTACTTTATATGCATTGATTTTTACTTTAGATAAGTGTTTTCCGAGAGAATTTTGAGAGTATTGTTTTAATATATAGATAGATCTGAAAAATCGTTCATGAAATCATAATTAATAATTGATCAAAACCGTTCATATAATTAATTAACGAATACAAAATGCATGATGATACATTATAAAATTATGCATGATATTTGTTGCTTAAATTTTGACCATCAAATCTCATAATCCTACGATGGTGATGATGATGATGATTATTATTATTATGCAGACAAAATTTTTTTAAATCCGTGGTATGGTTGAGGATGACAATATTGAAATGGTTGACAATGCAATAAACGGCTTAATTAACATATGAGTCAGATATGCTGCAAACTTGACAGAGTAATGTCTCATTATCTTATTCAGTGAAAGAAGGCCAATACCGAAGATTAACCTACGGCTGGAAGAAATAAATTCAAAAATAAGCAAGCACGAAAGTCATAGACTATCACCAAGATTATACATAACTTATTACTAGCAGCAGCAGCAGCAGCAGATTCGACGAGTTCAAAAATCTGAAACAAGTAGCGTCGATCGTATTCCTGTGAAGAAGGCAACCTTTTCATCGGAATCTCGCTATCACATAATGCAGCAACCCCCCGGCTTAGACGGCGGCGATGCCTTATTCTGAAAAAATTTTACATGCAGGGAGAGATAATGTGAGGCTTTAGACGTATCTTTGAGGCCAAAATTTGTGTTAGACTGCCTAAACGATTTAGCCGGATTTAGATAGTTCATATCCATCAATCGAAACCTAATCCCGCCTTGAATCCTAAACCCAAATCCATGTCCTTCATGGATTCTAAATTCATACCCGTCCAAACAATTTAAATTGTCTAATGGGAGACGTCCTCATCTTTGAAGTTTCAAAATCATCGGGCAGTTTGCTTAGTATGAGACATTTTCATTTTGTCAGCAGTTCAAATATGTAGGAGCTTTCTTTTCGGACAATTTAATTCAAATGAAGATTTGATTAGGAAAAATAATATAAGATTTTATGGATTCGTATGGGATCCAATTCATACCAGTTAATTTAGGAATTATTTTTCTTACTATTTTTGTAAACATTTTATTATACTTGTTCACGTCTTTCATGCTTTTCCATAAAATAACATTGATCCATTCATGAAAAAAAAAATGTTTAGTCCCTTATGAAATAAAAGAGGATTGTAATAGATGAAAGAAGTATTCTCAATCTAGAATTTGAAAGGTGAATTCTCAATTTAAGACTCAAAAGATGCAAAAGTTTCAATCTAGGATCAGAAAGATTTCTAAAATTTTTAATCTAGGACCCAAAAGATCATCAATTCTCAATTCAGGACTTCATGTTGAGGTACTAGATTGAGATTTACTCATCTTTTGGATCCCGAATTGAAATTTCATCTTTCAGGTCCTATATCAAAAAATAAAATATCTTTTAGGTCCTCAATCGACAATATTCTTAATTGTCAATATAAAATATTTGTAAAATATGACTCTTTCATAATAAAAATATAATAGGAATAATAACTGGCTACGAAAGATATTTATCTATTTCATAGAAAGTTTGATCATCAATATCAAATTGATTCTATATGTCAAGTTACGGAAAGTTCATCAAGTATTGATGCATATAAATCAACTTGTATCGTTAATGTTATATTTAATATAAAACAATTTGTCACTGATTGATTACTGCCAATAATCAAAATAAAAATATACTTAACAAGGAAGTAGAAAAATAATATAATACCTTTGCAGATTGTATCGAACTGATTTTAGATTCAATATCCTGTTTAAACTGTATCCAGATATCTTTGCATCCAACAGGTGTGACCAAAATCATTTCTGGAGGAATCTGTAACAAACATAAAATATCATAGATGTCAGCTTTTAACACGATACGAGAATGATATGGATGTGTACGGTTCTTGAGATTAACCTTCTCCCAAGTGTACCGAGCAAGATCATAGTAAACTTCATCCTCGCCGTGCATGAGCGCAGAAAGTAGCGATCTCTCTATGTTATCATCGTTGGAGTTATTGTCCAAACGTATTGCAACCATACTCAGCAACAGCTTCAAACACTGCACAATGGATGTTACGAGATGTGGGTGCGGTGAGCAGTACCCAATATTAGGGTAGCTTATAATTAATTTCCCATTAATTCTCACCTTAGGGAAGGGATCCTCATTATTTGCAAGGGAGACGATGTAGCTGAATTAATTAATTAATATTAATGTTAATATATAATTAAATTAAACTCGACAAAAGAAAAAAAAATGAGTAGTTTTAGGTTCTGCTAGGGTTTTAAACCTTCCCTGCATGCGCTCCAGGACAGATGCAGTTTCATCTTTAAATTTGTCCACCACTAATCTTCTAGCGCTTTGCTTTAAATC
>AYJT01070793.1:0-11901 GCA_001278415.1 Ocimum tenuiflorum
TATAGGGTAGTGATTAGGTGATAATAAATCACCGTCGTCCAAATCTTTTAAGCAACAGACATGATTTTTTCCCGAAAATACATAATCTTAAAATGAATATATATATTTATAATATTATGCATGTAGAGTTATAGCATTATATATGATTCTAAATTTGTTGAATAACAGTCGTCAGATATGACAAATGAATGGATAAAATTCATTTTTGTTTATCACATAATAAACACTTATAATTTGATTACAAACATATACATATTTATATATAATTGCATTCATATGTAAACCATATCTTATATGTAAACTAAACACGCGTTTCACTCGTTCTTTTGTATGATCGTACGACCCAAATTTATTGATTGAGTCCTGACTTTTTAAATAATGATATTAACATGATTTGATTATGTGAAATATGATGTAGAATCTTCTCTCATCTCTTAAAAAATTATGAAAAACTTTAAACGACCTAAAATCACTCACATAAAAAAAAAAAATTGTTTGTGTATCACACACCAAATTAAAGTTGCTTTTATGATATTTCAAACAATATCCATATTAAAGCGTTTACTTGAAAAAAAAAAATTAAGTTCACACAGTACACACATACGATGACAATGCATATATATTCCATTGCATACTACATACCATTATAAATTAATTATAACGTTCAGAATTTATTTCATATGACATGGTATATATTTACTTACGACATTATATAACCATTTGCATATGAATAGATGTTTTATTGCCATAACGTGAACAATTGTTGTAAAGTTATCAATATAACCCTATATACAGCCATGTGAATGAAAATATGACCTTTATTTAAATTGTTTAATAATATATACTATTAAAACTAAAAAAAATACTTTATCATCAACTTTATGATGGGAATGAAGGGGATCCCGAATGAGAATGGATAACTTAAAAACTAATAATTGAAAAGAAACGAAAAAACAAAGAGTACCCATGGTGCATCTAAGGGTCAACGTCGGATCGTGGGTAGAGTATAGAAAGTTAAGGGGGGAAGCTAACGTTCACCTTCGGATAGTGTGTAGAGAAGAGAAAGCATGGGGGGAGTTCTCCAAGGGTTTGAAGCTCAGCCAAAACAGGCTCTGCTTCAGTCGTTTTATAACAAAAACTGTTTCCAGTCAAGTCCAGATGCTCCAACCTTCCTGTTAATGAAAATATTTTGGTATAAGATATGAAAGAAATAAGAAAACGAATGAAAATAGTAGCAACCTTTTGAGGCTTTCAAGACTGAGGATATTACTGATAATGATTCCATAGGCATTCCGTTGTAACATTCATTGGCTACAACGAGCTTGTAAGCTCGTTTGATGAGGTTAGAAATGATCTCTGAAGCTCCAGTCTCACCTAGGTTGCGACTGCAACAAGTTCATGAAAGTGTTGGGAAAGGCCAAAGGTTGTTTTTATTATGATAATCGGCCTTTGTATTTTGTTTTAAATTTAACCAAAAAAGATCAGGTAGACCTTATATTAATGTGAGCAATATTCAGTAGTTCTTGCGGCATTTCCTTGACTGCTTGTTGAAAACCGGAAGGGCCGACTACATTGGATGCAACATCAAGTGTTAAAACACCAGTGCCCAAGAATCTTCCTAAAGCTGCACCGATTTCATTGGGGAAAGAGAATAATTATGACTATACAATAATATCAGGAAAAAACACTCCACTATACCTGCCAAGCCAATTTCCTTTAATTGAAAGCACGCGAAAAGGATTACGCATAGTTGACAGAATGTCTAGAAGTTGAGCTGCATGTTCGCTCGAAATCGAACACCACTCAAGTTTCAGATCAGTGAAGGGCAACTCTCTGTCAGAGATATTGCGGAAATAGGAGATAAGGTACCTAAAGAAAAAAAAAGACATCAATGATTATTTGTCACTGGGCTTTTATTAATAAGTGTCTGAATCTATAAGCCAGATGCCGAAATCACATTATATAAAAAAGGGGAGACATAAAGTACCCGATTCCATCCCCAGTTGGATTTTGACTTAGATCAAGATTCTGCAGATAAAGCATGTGATTCAGGGCACACTTGAGACACCTTGCATCATCTGGTTTTATGTTACAACACCTGAAAATTATACCAAGAAATTTCAATCCACCAACCTTAAATTATTGCATCTTGATTCAAATGAAAACTGGAAAGCATCAAATAAACATCCCAAAGAATTAAAAGTTTCCTAATGAAGCATAACATGTTGCCGCTTCGTAGAGCATGCGATACACTACAATAAGGTGTTAGTCTCCCATCCTTGGACCAAAAAAAAAAAGAAAGATTTTTTTCCATCCTCCTGAGCAACAAAGAAAAGCATTAGAATCACACAATTTCAGTTCGGTGGTAGGTGAAAATTTTTTTGGTCATCGGGTTTTGGTACCTCAATTAGGTAGTAAAGTTCAAATTGAATACTTCTACTGATGAAGGGCTTGGTTGCCTATATAAAGGGACCAACCTCCTCCATTTGTAAATCATCCCAAGTCCTAGTAAGATCTCTGAGTCATAGTAAGGTCTTGGGTCGTAGTAAATCCTGAGTTCTTAGCATGATCCCGAGTTGTAGCATAGTTCTTGAGTTGTAGTATTCTCCATGTAATAAAGTGTTCTTAGTATTTTCAAGTACTCTCTTCTATATTATTCTTACGTTTCCACTGTTTGTTGGGGAGAGATTGCTTAGCAACAGGTCCTAAGACCACACGGCGACGAGAAACAATTAACGTTTCTAAGTCCGCCCATGACATAAGTAATGTTTTGCCTTCATATTCTTTTCTGAGTGATAAATGGTAATAATCAGTTGGACATTTATAAAAAATAGGTCAAAGATACATCTTCAAAGTGAAGGCGAGCAAGGTCTAAATGTTCCACTGTGATAGGTGAGAGCCAATTCTAGATCTGGATAAAAAAAGCTATGAGTAAGGAACAAAAGACATCAGGTGTACATATTTATTTACCTTAGGTTGAGTACTTGTAATGATTGCAATGACTTGTTGCCTGATGATACCCGTCGAAACGGAGAAAGGAAACTTGAAATCTGAAATGGCATCTGAGATTAGGTTGTTACCCCAGTCATGGAAATAAAGCAAGATGAAGCATAATCGTAACTGACATAATTTATTGAGAGGTCGAGCATGGAAAGAGTAGAAGAAGCATCAAGGAGGGTACTAACAATTCCTGTAGCAAAACTCTCCCCCAGATTGTCATCACATAAAGTTACTGAACATAAGGACCTGTCAACATCTTACCCAATTACAAGTCAGGTGAGGTATCTGTCAAACTCTCTTATTTGCTAATGCAGAAAGGAGAGAGAGCAAAGAATCAACATAGAAATACAATATCATATGTTTAGTATAACAACCGTTCACATATATGGGCATACCTCACAGATTTTAAGAAATGCATCAGTGCAACCGGAATGGGTGCTGAATCAGCCTGAAGGAAGCTTGACCTCTTGATTGAGAAATGCTCAACTCCATGGGATTGAAAACCACAAATTGCACTGACAGTACCTGGAGAAAGCTCGCAATCGATAAACTTGATTGATTTCAGAGTCCCAGCATTCTGATTCAAAAGTTTACATAATCCCTCAACCTGAGTAATTGTGTTGGGAAAATTAGAATGACAAGCGCAACTACTGCTCAAATAATGAATTAAATAGCACAAAGCAACCACATCCGTTAAAGAAAAACAAACAAGGAAGGAACAACTCTTCTAATCAAGAAATTTTTTATATTAAGGAAAAAACATTGCAACCATGACCTTTTAAAACCAGTGACTTCATGTAATTTTTAAAGCCCACTAAAATACTGCATTTTTCATTTCACATTTCTAAGAGAGAAATTTGTATACTAGATACAAGTGAGTGTAACTCATCATAAGAACATTTTACTCAAGGCCCACTTTTTTTTTTTACCTGAATCTCTTACATTACATTATATCATTTCCTTTGTTCATGAGTAATGATTAAATAAACATGTGCAGAAAAGAAAAAAGAGAAAATAACAGAGACTCACATGGTCATTGGATTTAATCGACTGAAGCTCCAGATTTTTCAACTTACTGTCTCGTAACAATTCCTGTAAGAGGATACTTAAAGATGAATGAACATATCTACTATCTTGAATACTATTTCCTCTTCTTTTTAAATTGGTGAGCATTTGCACATTGCAGGATATGGATCACCTAACCAAGACTGTATATGACAATTAACAAATACAGAATGAAGGACGAAAGTCAACAGTTTTATAAAAAAATTAAGTGGTTGTACTAATGCACAATGACCCCAACATTAACCTATTGTTTTGTTTATGAATAATGCCACTGCCAGGGTTTTAAGAAAAGATAAAGACTTTTAGAATTATAATTCAGGAAGGAAATTATGGATCACTGATCTGTTGTAAGAAAAAATATACAGTCTGTCATACATAAGCATATTTTGGAATGATGGGCTTCAACTTCGCAGCATGACTTGTTCAAGCTCATTCGATTAATAAGTATGGGAAACAGCAACTTACACAAATTTCTGCAGTACATAATGCATTTGGAAGCCTTAGCCGTCTGCAGCAGAAACAAACGTTACTTATAAATGTCTAGTCTCTTAATATCACATCACGCAATGCAATTTTTTTAATAGAAATTCAGAACACAGAAAATAATTACTTGCATGAAGCTCGTTCAATGTCCATAATCAGTATGTAGAAAGAGAAAGAAGTAGTGAATTGGTTGAAAATAAAAAAGAAATGCAAGTGATGCATGGTTTTTACATTCTGCTACCTGAAATAAACTCCATAGTGCTGGCAATGATATTTGAATTTGCAGTAGAAAAACTTATCGTAGGGAACCTTATTACCAAGGTGTTCAAGTACACATACTGAAAACAAATACAAACTGCTTCAATGAATGATAAACTTAATAAAAGATGGTGAATTGAAAAATGTGTATGTGGAAGACTAATAAAGTTCCATGTTTAAAATTTTAATAAAGCCGCAATCTATTCGAACCAATTCTTCTATGTTGCAAACTTTCTTGCCAGATCGAGCAGGAAGGAAATAAAGAACAATCAAAAGAAGCAAGATCGAAAAACTGTCATTGGAATATCACCAATATTAACAATAGGAGGAGATCGGTAAGAAGCCATTTTTGTTACATCATAAACACAACTGGAAGAAAGAGAATAATCAGTTCTACAACAATAAAGTAACGGATCATAGTAAAACAAGATTGTCCAAATCAGAACTGTTTGGTGATTGAGCATACTCTTGCATGTGTGAATCCCAATACTTTTGCTGCCAATCCTCAACCGACTCGTACTTATGACTAGGCCAACGTTTTTTGTAAAGTGCACTCCATGCTGTATCTAACATGTTGTACCTGTGCAAATAAAACTTAGCACCTGCAAGTTATTTACTCTACAACATTAAAAATATACTTGATTGCTGACCTTCTACAATCTTCCCTTCTAAGCTCTTCTGCCATTCTACCCTCTGCTGAAAGGTCTTCTGTAGAATTCTCAGCATGTATTCTTAGTAACCTGTATAAGGAATACAGCTTCTTATCATACCAAATTTTACAGCCCCAACAATGATGGGCTTAAAGTAAAAGCATCGTCATTTCAAACATATATGAACTCAAAAAAGTTCAGTTTAAATTCAAAAAGGCAAAACACAACTCAAGGTACAATAATCAGATTTAAGGGATTGCTTGATAGGTACACAAAATCTTCCAGAAAAACAAGTCATAGAAGAATCAGCACAACAATGATTTCAGTTCAAAAAGTTTAAGTCAAAACTTCATATGAACTCAAAAAAACTCGAAACAAGTTTCAATTCAAAACTTTCAAGGTCGAATAATACGCATTCGGACACCAATTGCATGTACTGAGATAAAGTATTATCCGAAAAACGATTCATACAAGAATCCACAATTTTATGAAAGCCGTGAACGTTCAAGAACAGCACATTTTCCAGCATAAATTAATCTTCCAAAAAAGCTCGAAAACAGCACATTTTCCACCACAAATTAGCACATTTTCAACCATAAATTAATCTTCCAAAGCTCTGAACTCACAATTTTTCTTGCACCTTCTGCAATACCAATGGAGACAATCTCGGTCGCAATTAATCAAATAGTTCCGGCGGCAGTATGTATAAAGCCTCGAACAAAAAATCATCGTATTCTGCAGACCACAACAAATCAGGAAAAAAGAACAAGAATATGCATCAAAACTACCACGATAATAACATCATTGTACTCCTCCTCAAACAAGAAGTAATAATTTTCTTCTTTGAAAAATCAACAGCTGGTCTCCCATGAAATAGTAGTTGATAGCTGCTGAGAGTTACCATGGAGAAGCCCCACGGCACATTTATCTAAGCATATATCCGTTAATGTCGGGGTTCCAGCCATTCAAGTAATATCAAACTCAATGACGGATTGCGATTGCAGCCCGTGGAGTTTAGTGCTGAGAATGTTGTAATAGAGATATATTTCTTGCCCTAGCTGCTATTACAATTTGCTATCTATAACATATGTAATTAATTGGGCTTCAGCAGAATTTGGCCCTATAATTATAACAATTTGCTATCTTTATACATGGATTTGGTCCCAAATTCTGTTTCTTCTTTTCCCAAACCGGCGCCGTCCACTCCACCCCGCTTTTCCATACCATGCGACTGCTAAGCTAATATCACACACCAAGTTTCCATAGCCCCCGAAGCCTCACAACCGCGTATCGTCGCCGGAGACTCACCACCGCATCGTCTCTGCCAATTCGCGCTCTCAAAAAGTGGAAACGTGCTTTCGGAAAGTGAATCCGCGCTTTCACCTCGGTTTCGCCTCCAAAACGCCGAATCGAGGTCGGAACGTCGGAGCGGTGGCCATTTCCTGCGCTCTGTGTGATCTATGGTGCAATCGCAGTCTCTTGATATTACGAATTCTAATTCGCAGCGGTTACTATCTTGAATGGCCGGAATTTCCCACATTAACGTTTATATGTTTTAAAGAGAATTGGGGATTCGGGGTGGTTTATGCTTTCAAGAATTTGGGCATTCTCGCGTTTTGGTGCTGGTGAATTAGGAAAAAGCCACGAGAAATACACGGTGTGTACGTGTCGGGGTATATATAGTGTGCAGACGGAGATATTGTTATCAGGCGAAAAAAAAGTGTGGGATATGGTTGACCGAAATTTTATACTGGGATATTATCCTCAGTTTATCCTGCATAAATTTATTCAAACGTGTGCGTAAATATTTTTGGCTCGTATTCTTGGTGAAACTTGTGATTTGGGAATATAAAATGCTCGAATTTTAGTTGGCACGTACTCAAATTACACAATTGTATTAGTTTTAAAGAATAAAATGGATTCAAAAATTAGCATATAGAAGCCATATTTTTCCATTTAAAAATAGATTAAGCTACCGAATCTTTAACCGATTAATATTAACTGATAGTAAAAAAGGAAAAAGATTCCAAGATCATTCAAAAATTATTTAGTAAACTTGCGTTTTTTCTCTCAGTAATAGAAGAAGCAATTGCAATATTCTTCTATTATACTTGAGAGTACAGTGAATTTTCGTGAGATTCTCGTATTTGAGGTAATTATATAACTCCCAATAATTTATCCAACAAATATAGACAACCATCAAACTCCAAATATCATAAAATCAACGTATTTTCTTTGGCAGAGAGCAAATCACCAACAAAATTTCTACGTTATGTTGGGACAAAGATGGCAATGAAACAAAAATTACTCAAATATGAATTGCTCTTGTAGTCACCCCCCAATAACCGACTAAAATCCATGGTTAGCAATGTCAGAGAGTAAAAAAACCAAATCTGAAACTGAACATAATACTTGATCAAATAATGGTGATACTGAGCAAGAAGCTGCAGCTAATCCAGATCTGTATCTGCGCCTTGTGATTGTATTACAGGTGTTCATCGTTGAGAAGACCATGATTCCAGAGCTTGATCACAAATAATCTCCAGCACCTGCAAAAGGACAAAGAATCGAATTCAACAGATCACAAGTCCAAGAAAGCAGATTATAGTAGACGGGAGCATCATGTGAAGATATAGAAAGCAATTTTAAGTCATTGGATGTAAGAATTGTTGCTTCAGATGACAAGGCATTACAGTCTTCTAGCAGGAAGGAGAACTGTGCATCAAACTCAATCATGATTTATGCAATAATGAAGCTGGAAATAAAGAATTAACTATTTCTAGAATTTTCATTACAAGCTTACTGTTTCCATCAATCTTATCTTTGTCCGAAGCTGCCCATTTTTTTAATACCATTTTTTCTCCCCTTTAACCTTGTTGACCTCAAAAGTATGATCACAGTACTAAACAGCTCCTTTTTAATCTTGTCTAGCACTTCCTCTCATATATGTAATACTTGCAGAAATTTTTAAAGCAGGAACATTACCTTTGCCAACTGTCAAACTAGAGAAAGACATTGAAAAATCTCACGAGGACCTTGTTGTTGAAGAGAATAGCCTCAAAGAAATTGTGCGTGAACTGGAAACTTACAAAGCCGAATCAAAGAAAGACAGTAAAGAACAAGCTGGATATTTGAAAGAAATTCAAGTATGCCAGAGTAGGATTGCAGAGAAACGTAGTATGTTTCGCAGGGATTGAGTTTTTGCACGACCTTCATGATTTTATCTCTGATTGTGTCTCATTGTGAAGCTTGTAGACAATTGAAAATAATGTAATGCTTATTTTTACCATTTTCTTTTAACTCTTTGCTGTTTTTTGTGTTGAACAACTCTCCACTGCTAAACATCTAAGCTGGTTGTGGGTGCATCATATTGCTCGGAGTACTCATTTTTCTCTCCCCTTCTTTTATGTGGACCGAGTCCATTTCGTTCGTGCCTCTGTTTGTCCCAATATTGGCATTTTATGATCCTTTTTAGTTCATTGCCAAACTGTTTGCTTATAAAGTAAAAACTGTTGGAGAATTTCATCATTAAACTCACGACATCTTCAGTCAACTACCAAGATATCCTCTTGTAGGCCTCTTATGTGGAGATAACGAAGAGTTTATGATTGGATACACTTTATTTTCCATAGGTCATGCATTTAGTCCTGTCACGGTTAGCCGTCTCGTACACATAATTATGGTGATTTCCACCTTCAAAAACATTATCTTATGTTTCTTCTTCACTACATTTTATGTTGTCTCAGATTTTGAAGGAGATTGGGCAGGCCTTGCTCATTTTTTCTGTAAGTTTAGTTCTGCCTGTTCCAGCTATTTAGTATGTTACTTCTAGGAATTATAATCGTATTTGCTTTTTTCACCATTTGTATCCATCTGCTTATAACAGTGCAGCACACAAGTGCTTCCTTGACTATAAATGAAAACTATGACTCGGATGTCCATCCGTGACGACACGGTGACATTTCTGATGTTCCAGAAGTAGGTTTTCTTTCTCCTTGTCTGTGCATGTTGGTGTATCTTGTTAGAAGATGATATTTATGTGTTTAACTATTGGGGTGTCTGAGAATTATGAAATGCAAGATCCGACGGGAATGGGCTTAATTTGTTAACATGGAAGGTCACAAAAACTATTTTTACATATTATCAGACATTGGATTATAAATATTTGAATTACATACGTGTGTAATGAAAGGTCCTAGGCAAATCTGCTGCAGAGGTGTCATTGAACTGTATATTTGTTTCTTCACGAAAGGTCCTCGCAGTGTTGTGGTAACTCATGCTCTTCCTTTTTTGTTCTTACGGTGTCTATATAATACATCCACTTATGCTATCTTTACTTACTTCTTGGTTCAGTTTTAACCCTCCAATATTTTGTTTCATTAGCAACAAAATAATGCATGGAACTGACAGCCTTTTTGAGTGCTAAAATATGATTCGGTAGGGCGTTTGGTCATTATAATATACAACGTGTGTGTGCCTGTTTTTTTTTTTCTTTTTTTGAGTAGGCTAATTATGCAGTTAAGTCACATATATAGTTAGGCTTTCAGATTTATAGATGTAATAAAATCACGTTTCCACTAGAGAATAGCACATCTTGATTAGCATGCAAATTGTTAAGGTTCGTGTTACACCACCGCTCACTAAGACGAGGAATAACGGCGACCGTAGTCGCCGTTACCTCAACAAATATTAAAAAAAAAAGAAAGAACTAAATTGAAATTGAAGGAAGGAACCAACAGCAGCTGGAGGGCGACCCACCACAAATCAGGTGGACCCTATATTTTATTTAAATTTATATTTTTTATTTTATGATATATCTTTTATATATATAAAAAAAATATATAAATAAATGTATCAAAAGTTATAATTTTTTATTCTTTACAAATAGAGACCAATATTATCATATTTATTTTTTATTTTTAAATTGAGATAAAAAGTAATCAATTTCAACCGTCTGTCAAGAGCACGATCCGTGTTAATTTGATTATCACCGTTGAGATGTGGTTTTATTTTATTTAATCTCTTCATTATTATTTATATAAAATTAAATAAATAAATAAAAAAGAATGTTGTGGTTGGGTGATTGGATAGTCATTGATAAATCTTGCAAAATTGGTATGGTTGGGTTGGAATGATTATTGATGATGTAGAAGAGAGAGAAATTAATTAAATATTGAAATGGTTGGGTGGTCGGTGTGGTTGCTGTTATTTTTAGTCTAAGCTACATGGGCCAATACCCGAAGACGAAGCTAGGTTGACAGCTCAATTACAACCCAAAGGCCCAGAAAATAACAAGCACAACAAAGGATCCCAACCTAGCCCAGGGCAATTACATTGTCGGTTGAGCAGAGAGTATGTGTCCTTCCCTCCCAGGTGCACAAGGGACAACAAATAGCATCAAGTTAGTTGTCGACTAGTTTATGCGTATCATGTGGATTATGCGTTTATTAATGAAATAAAAATCCTCTCTCCTTCCCTTTTGTCACGACTTCGGTACCTTCGTACTCATCTACGGTCATGATTTATATAGAATTCGTAGAATAATAAATGGAATCGATTGTAATAACTTATGTTCCCTTGTAACAATCAACGTGATATCTATACTGTGATAACCCATTGATATTAGATAAAATATAAGAAAATAAGAAGCATAATTAGTGAGGAAGAAGGGGAAGGGTAGAAGAGAGAAAGAGAGAACTTGAGGGAGAAGAGATTTTTAATTTAATTTTTTCTTACTTCATTTCTTAGGATACCTAGGTTATATTATAAATAATTCTAATGAAACATAAAAACGGGCCATAAACACATGAAAACAAACTAGAAGTGAGCTACAAACAAATACAACCCAAAACATATTTATCGTTCTTTCCTCCAAGCATCCATGTCCATGGCACCTTTCTTTCTCCCCTTTTCCCCATTTCCTCCAAGCATCCTCTTTAACCTCACTCCTGAACCCACCAACCCCTCTTCTACCTTTCTTTTTGCCTTACAACTCCTCACAACTTATTCCTCTCTGTTCACGCCACCCACCGACCTTCCCCCATTCCGATCAATCGACCACCACATCCACCTCCTACCAAATAAACGACCTGTAAATGTCCAGCCTTATTGCTACCCCTCAATTTCAAAAGCAAGAAATGCTTCGGCTTGTTAATGAGATACTTGACCAAGGCATCATTCGACCGAGCCAAAGCCCTTTTTCCTCGCCCGTCCTGTTAGTCTGAAAAAAGTTCTTTCCATTTTTGTGTCGATTACCGTGCTCTAAATACAGTCACTATTAGGGACAACATCGGCCCAGGCTCACGGGGGTGTCGGTTCCCATGACCATATATATAATGTATTGAAATAGATAAAAAGTAATAAATTAACCATCCAATTCAATATTTTGAGCCTGTTAACCCCACGAGAAGAAGAAGAAGAAGAATAATAATAATAATAATAATAA